>LPNX010568335.1:0-47180 GCA_001517045.1 Pseudotsuga menziesii
TCTGAGTTTATCTCCACCGACTGGTTAAGCTTCCAGTCCCTATGGAGCCTCTATTGATGCCTCCTGCATCATAGAGATGTCCCAGTTTGTATATCGAGTCTGTGTTGCCTTCATTCAGTCACCATACACCGTTATGCTCTTGTTCGAAGGAAGTTGAAACTTGAGTTGGCCATTCCTCAGTTATCTTGACTTTGCATGTCGGCCATTCCCGGTACAGTTACTGGTTCATGCACCTTATGATCGAGTCCTTCCACATTATACAGCTTTGCTGAGTACCTCATGTTGGATGATGGGGGATGCCCTAATGCCCTCCTTCCAGCGGATTTCATTCCATCGACTTTAGATCATTTATTCTAGGATTGGAGTCTAGAGTCATTTTTGAGTGCCTTGAGACTTGCAGTCATCAGTGGCAGGTTCTCTCGCCATCGACAGTTTTGGGAATACATCAATGTCCCCTGATCGATGGATTCTCTCAAGTGTTCGACCTCAACACATTTATTCACACTTGTTAGTTTGCACTCTAGTACCTTGATTCCCATTTTCATTATCGGTGGGTGATCTCGCGTCTGTTAACGGTATACATCAATGACCAGTAATTAGAGGATGGACTACTATGTTCGACCTTGACACCTCTATTCACATAGTAGGACATGTACTCGTAGCGGTGTGTGTAGAAGACCTTCCAGATTGGTGGCATCCATTATATGCTACCTCCTTGATCGTGCCAGTGTTCATGAGATTTCAGCTCTTGTGACTTGTTCCAGTATATGTCAGACATTTCCAGCCACCATGGAGATCTTGATCTATTGTATATCTGCAGTCTTTGTGGAGATCATGGTCCTTTGTATATCTTCATCATGGAGATTCTGATCTATGTATATGGTACGTGGTGATGACCACATATGTGTTATCATGTTTCATGCCTATTCATGGCCATTGTACTCTTATGTATCTGGGACTGCTATATGTATTTGCAGTTATATGCAGAGTTGTATTATGGTATTATGATGATTGGGTGGCTGGTCTTCCATTTGGGTACCTTCATGACTTCACTTCTGGGATGGACTTATAATGTATTTCGGCCATCGTATAACCCCTCTGATCTCATACATTAGGGGGCATTTGTTATAGCGGATTTCACCACACTAGGTGAATCACACATTGTATGGCCTTCCCCTGTCCCGCTGCAGACTCATTAGCCCCTATGGACCACTTTTTGTCTTTTGATGTGTCCTTGATCATCCCTAAAAACATAAGAAAAGTGATATACATGGCTTTTTCCCCGATAACCGCATACATACGTGAATATTCCCCCTACAGTCGCGTACATCGGGATGTATGAATAATCCAAATCCTTTTGGAGCGTTCCTTGACTTGGATCCAACTCATATGACTCCTGGCCTTCCATATGCCTTAAGATCGCATGGATTCGACCTTTCAATACCCCTTTGAAAAGCTATATAAGGAACCCCTTGAGACATTGAAAGCATAAGAGAGAATTGAGAATAATGAAACTATAGTCCATTGTTGCCAGAATTTATGCTTGAGTCTGCATCCCTTTGTCCCTTGGAGCACTGTTGTGTTCTTCCCAAGCTTTCCTTTTGCTAGTGAGCTTGCTATCGAAGTGATGGAGGATTGAGATGGTGGAGGCCCAAGTGGGGGATTCAGTTTCTTCGGTTCGCAGACATGCCGTTAGAGGTTGTCACTTGTAATCTCTGATTCATATTAATAGAAATATCTTTTCCTGTCCAGTAATGTGTATTTGAATGAATATTGTATCCATTGGAATATGTCAAATGCTTTTACATTATTGATTATATATGCTAGAATAGATCTAACACCATGAAATATAGTATGCTTGTATTGTTTACTTGTTGTTGAGGAAGTATCATATCAATTCAAGCTGAAGATTGGAAAGCTCAACGGGGATCTACTTCAACCGTCCGGAATAAGGTATGAGGTTCGATCCTTTAGTGTTAGACATTTTATTTCTATTGCATATTGGGAAAGATTGATTTCTGGAGTCTAGCTGTCTGTTGTGGTACCCCAAGCCATAGGAATTTCTCTCCGTAACATAGGCTCAACTCCTAATGGAGCCAAGGGGGGTAGACCCTATTAAGTTACTAAGGATAATTACTTAATGTTGTGATGTTAAACTGATTGAGTTACTTAGGATTTTGCAATTTAACTATAGATGATCAAAGATGGCAAGATACAAAAGATGAACACACGAAAGCACAATGCTGAGACAATATATATATAAAGCAAGAAAATAACCAATGCCTTAGAATGGAGTCAAAAATAGAAACAATGTACTTGCGCGTGCTTGGAGTGAGTGTTTTGCGATTGCCTCTTGGTATGTTTTAAGTTAAAATTGAAGTGTGAGTTGATTAAAATTAGGCAAAGGGGGGACTCCAGATATACCCTAGAGTACTTAGAGTATGTCCAAAACTAAACCTTCACGGCTACCCGCAAGGAATATGTGGGCTGAAATGGATTCTCTGGGGCTATTGTTCATAACGTACCCGTTAGGGTGTGACAGATATCGGTGCCCCGAGGTCACTTTTCAGAAGTTCCCGCTTCCTTTGGGTATTTTGCCACCGTGATGGTTTGATCTAGGTGTTGGATTTTCACCTGTTGGTTTGTTAATTTGGGAGAGTGAGTCCTAATTATACTAGTCACTCAAGTGCTTTTGATACAACTTGACTGATCAGATGAACCGCAGCCAAGTGTAGAGCATACACACTGGATTCTTGTCAATTTTAGTAAGTTTTACACTGGGTGTTCTTGTTTAAAAGAAAACCCTCCAGGAACCTCTTTCGATCCAAGTGGATCTCAATCGGGGAATCGAGAAGGGGTTAATTTTATAATAGATGAAAAACAAATGATCAAAAGAAAATAGATACACAATTCTAGTTTTCTAATTAGTCCTACCACAAATCTCTTTCCCCTTTCGGGTCAATTGAGAAGTCGTGGGGTAAGTATTAAGAGTACTTTGAAATATAAAGTATGGAATATGAAATTAATAATAAAATAAGTTATACTACCCTACATATTATATCAATACTAGTTTGAAAATAAATGAGCAAAAAGCAACAAAAAAGACACCGACGCAAATCCCCCCAGGGGGGATGGGGAATGGGCTCGAAAGAGCCTATTCAAAAATAATTTTATTAATAGCGGTTACAATATCAGAGAACTGATATAATTCCTATTGATCCTTATATGGATTTAAATCAAGAGATTACAAGGTGCGAAAACTAAAGGTTCTAGTCAAATGGGAGACCCTTGGGGGGATTTGAACTCTCCCGAGGCCACTTCCGAACAACAGCTTCCTTTATTTCTGTCAAACCTGCTAAAAAAAAGCAAGCATATCAAAATTAAATATGCCCAAAAGCACTTTAATATTACCTTTGTATCATCCTACCTTAACTCAAAAAAGATGAACTTAAAACTAGCGAAACAGGTGACAAAGGAACCAAGGAAAGCAAGATTTCCTTGGGATCTTGGCTTGCTGTTTGTGCAGCCAATGAAATATGCACTAATATTTCAGAATATTAAATTTTATCATACAGCAAATGAAACTACCATAACAACAAGCTACGAATTTTCACTAAAATGCTTGCGAAAATATGGTAATTTTAGCTAGATCTCTTAAAATTGAACTTTATGTGCAAAACAAAACTAAGATATAGAATATGAGCTTCGATAGGATAGATCTATGTTGAAATTACTTTTAAGATGATAGATATAAACCAAAACAAAGCTATGAAAAGGTAACCGGGTGAAGAGTTGATCTTGAGGGAGGAAGAGGAGGAGAGAAATGATGGTTTCCTTGAAGATCCACAGTGGAGCTTTCAGGTGGAATGTCAAGGGACTATTCCTTTAAAAGGTTTGAAGAGAGTGAAGAAGCAAACTAGATCAGCATCCTCTCCAATGTAGGAACCTGCAGCTCAGCTGAAATCAAAGAACTCGCCAAGAAACTTGTGAGATCCGATTAGTACATACACAGAGATTCAAAATAACATGCATATAAGCTTATAGGACATGTTGAATATAGATCTCTAAACATGCATCAAAGGAAGGAGATGGTCAATAAACTTATTGAAAAGCACCTTTCCTATCAATATTATAATAAGCCTATTATCAATCTTGACAACGGATCTACAAGCAATTAGCAAAAAATGAATACAGATACAGGTTACCTCAGTAAAATAATGGCAATAATAATCCACACATGTAATGGCACAACACCGTCTAGCCTCCAAAGCTTTTCTTTATTTCAAATGAAGAATTACAACAGTACAATAGTAGCAGCACCTAAATCCCAGTTCTAACTAGCTTGGAAGAGGCTATTGTGCTTGGATATATACAAAAACCAAGAGATCTAGCCCAGGGGGGCACAAATCCCAAGGAGATAGACCAAATATGCTGATGGAGAGTCCATCAATGCCTGATCTGTGTCTAACTGAGCCAGATCTGAGTCTCACTGAGTGCAATTGTTAATCGGAGATCTGATCTGACTGGCACCTCAACCTATTGACTGAAGCATCCACCAAAACTCATCCAGATGAGCCAAAACGTGTTGAGGAGAGAGGGAGGGCACAATTCCCCATAAAGGATGCTGAAGATCAACTATGTATCTGATTTGATCACCTCCTTCAGTCAAGGATTTGTCAGATCCAGTCAATTTGCTTCAGATCTAACTGATTTCGATCAAATCGGCTGAGAATCCACTGATCTATGATTTTGGATTTGCTCCATTATTCATCAATTTATTAATTAAAATAATCAATAATTTATTTTTGGGGCTTTCTGACCCGAGTGATGGAAAATCACTCAAAACTAAGAAATAGTGGGTCCATGGGTTTACATGGTGCTCTTAGCTTGAAAATGAGCACCTACATGACTAAAACTGATTATTTGGCCCACTTTTATTACAAAATCAATTTTTTCAATTAAACTATTAAAAAATAGCCTAAGTTTTGGAAAAATTAAATTTTAATAAAAAACACTGAAAAAACTAAAAAATTGAAAAATTGAAAAAACCTAGGGGGACTTAGACATGTTCATATGACTCGACCATGATGTCTTACATGCTTATACATTGACACATAGACTCTAATAACCTCAATGGGCCTAAATGCCAAGCCGACCACCCCAACTTCGGAGGTATGGAGTGAAAAACTCAGAAATTATTAGTCATTTATTCAACAACCAATAATAACCAAGGGAAAAAACACCCTGGGCTGATTGGATTGACAAATGAAGTCTAAGAGACTGAGTCTTTTACAGACACTATCATGCTAGAACATTTATTACAATTCCCCCATGGGGTATGAACATGTGATATAGTACAACAAGCACTTCCCAGAAGTACTTCCAAGGGCCTCTGAAGTCCGAACAAGTTATCCTTGTCCAATTCACCAGGCTCACTTGATAAAAAAACCACTAAGTACAACTTAGGTGGTAACAAGACCATATATTTGCTTTGCTGTGAACACATTGATCCAGTTGCTCACAGATCCTAGACATGTTCACCTGATTGCTACAAAGCATATTCTGAGGTACATGAAGGGTAGAGTTGAGTATGGGCTCAAGTATGATACGAATCATAAGATTAACTTGGAGGGTTATGTGGATTCGGTTGGGAAGTTCCATTGATAGGAAGAGAAATTCAGGGTGCTGCTTCAATATGGGATCAGGTGTGATCTCTTGTTTTAATAGGAAGAATGCCTGCATGGATCTGAGTATAGCCAAGGAAAAATATGTCTCTACTTGCTTGACTACTTGGGAGAAAGGAGCAATGAAGCTCCATTTTGTGATCTAGATCGAGATCTCTCAAAAGAGGGAGTTCTAGAATAGTCGGTGAGACAGGTTGTCTGAGCATAAAATCTTGGAGAAGATTGTAGGTTGCTTAGATGTAAACAATCATGTAAGTTGTCCTCGGATGTAATTGATTCTAGAGAAGCTCGCAGGTTATCCTTGGACATAATCAACCCTGATGTGATTCTATGCTAAAAATGGCCAGAGTGAATTTTGAGTACTTTAGGGAGAAGCTTGATGTTCTCCCGATCGAGGTTCCTTCCAAGGGGAAGTGATGAGTTCATGAGCCCTTCTAACATGGTGGTAGGTGGGGTCTCCCATGGTCATATGTAAGTGCAGAGCCCTTTTGACATGGTGATCAGATTGATTCCTTCCATGGTCAGATGTAAGTACAGGACCTTTCCTTGGATGGTAGATGGTGTGTCCTACCATGCCGAAGGATGTAAGTGCTGGGCCTTTCTGACTGGGTAAGATGTAAGTGTTGGGACTTTCTAACTAGGTCATATGTAAGTGTTGGGCCTTTCCTCGGATGGTAGATACCATGCCGGAGGATGTAAGTGTTGGGCCTTTCCTCGGATGGTAGATACCATGACGAAGGATGTAAGGGCTGGGCCATTATAACATGGGGGTAGGCTGGGCCCTCCCATGGTTAGATGTAAGGGCTGGGCCATTCTGACATGTGGGTAGGCTGGACCCTCCCATGGTCAGAAGTAAGGGTAGGGCCATTCTGACATGGGGGTGGGATGGGCCCTCCCATGGTTAGATGTAAGGGTTGGGGCCATTTTGACATGGGGGTAGGTTGGGCCTTCCCATGGTCAGATGTAAGGGCTGGGCCTTTCTGACATTGTGATAGGCTGGGCCTCCCATGGTCATATGTCAGTGTTGGGTGTGCCTTTTTGACATGGATGTTGGATGTGTTCCTCCCATGGTCAGATGTAAGTGCTCGGTGGTCCTTTTTGACATGGATGTTAGATGTGTTCCTCCCATGGTCATATATAAGTGCTGAAGAAGATGAGTATCTACATGGAGGCTAGGCCTACGACCAGCATGAAAAAGGGTTGGCTCTGTAGAACTTCATGTGATGAGTATAATTGAGAGATAGCACCATTTGATCGCGATAGTGGATCAGTGATGATGATGATCTAGTGATGATCTAGCTTTGATGATGATCTAGTGATGATCCAGCTATGATGATGATCCAGAGAAGAATACTTGTACTGATGAATTGTGCCTAGAGAATACCTTCCTAGTTAAGAGGGAGTGTTGATGTAATTGTAACTTCAGAATGCATTCACTTGTATATTTCATATATTGTATTTCATTGGTCCCCAATGTTCCCATTAAGAGAGTCATTAATATAATAAATTCATGTAAATTCAATGATTTTAACCCTCCATTGTAATTCAGGGAAATAGTCCCCACAATTGAGTTAAGTTTAACCCTCCTTGTTGATCAGCGGGGAAAAGTCCCCACAGTTGTGGGGCACTAGGGTTATTAGACTCTCCTAGAGATGTTGGCCCTAGTAAGTAATTGTCAAGTTGGAAATTAGTATAAATAGAGAGTGAGCCTCTCTATTTTACACACACACTCACCCAGCTATAGCGCATAAGTGAGAGAAGAGGAGCTCACACAAGTGAGAGAGAGAATAGCTATTGGAGATCATCATTTCTGTCTTTTGGTTTTACTACTGGCCTTGGTGCTCATTCTATCTCTGAGGAATTTGCGGGGTTTTCTCCTTTATGGTTTCCCCGAGGAAAATCTTTGTGTCTCTTGTCTCTTGTGATTATTTTTGTGCATGTTATTTTCTTAGATAAGATCCTATATCATATTGCTTAAATGATAAAAATCTAACAAATGAGTAGACTACCATTTTCCAAGTGCATACATGCTTCAAGTGACCAATCAAATCTGCTCCAATGACATAGGTGAGGATCCCATATCCTATAATGCTTTTCCAAAAGGTTGTGATATGCATCAGAATATTCAGCCATGTATTCTTTCATCCAAGAAGTGGATGAAGAATCTCCACTCAAATCTAAACCAAATAATGAGCAAGAAAAACAAGGAGACTTCAAATGACTCAAAGAAGTCTCACCCATACATCCATGAATGAGTGAATCATAAAGATATAACAATCTATGTGGCTGCTAACAAAAATTTTCTCCCATCATAAATATATTCAACACGATGTTGGATGAATTTACTCCAACATCAAATGAACGAAGTCTTGAGCAAGAAAAACCATGAGTCTTTAAGTGACTCAAATGCATATCATAGGTGCATTCGTGTAGGTGTGAATCATCATAAAGTAATAAGGAATGCTGCTGAAAATTTGGATAAGAATTTGATCCAAATGATATTTAATGTGCATCAATATAATCATCCATGTGTTCTTTCATCCAATAAGTGAATGAAGAACCTCCACCAAAATCTGAACAAAATAACGAGCAAGGAAAACATGAAGACTTCAAGTGGGTCAAATAAGTCTCATAAATACACTCATGAATATGTATGTTATCATGTAATATCAGAGGATGTTGCTGCCAATAATAATGTTCTTCAATCATATAACTCTTCACCCAAGTGTGGGATGAAGTTCCTCCAACTTCAAATAGACTATGAAAGGGGCAAGGAAAATCATGTGTCCAAGTGACTCAAGTGAACATCATAGGTGCACCCATGGAGATGTGTATAATCATAATTTAAATAAGGATGCTACTTAAAATGCAAATAAGATGGTGCTCTAATAATTCCATCATCAAAAGGAGAAATAGAATGTACACACTCTTCATGTGCCACCATCAAAATGAAACCTTTCATCCATACTTCATTAAGATGAATGCTGCAAAATATGGAATTGTAGGATGTAGGAGAATGAACTAACTCACCGAAATGATAAAAAATTGCAGGAGTTTCACCATGGTAAGGATCCATATGGGTAGTATCATGCAGCTCCTTCAAAAGTGTGAAACCTTTGTCATAAATTGGTTCCATTGTAGAGGAATCATGCTCTTCTTTAAAATTTGCATAACGTTTATCAAGAGACCATTCAAGTTCCTCTTCCGCCTCATCAAGTGTTTGAATCTCTTCAAGTTCAACTTCATACACATAAAGCACATTAAAATTTCCACATTTCTCATGAACCTCCATGTCATGAGAATCCTCCAAACAATCTACCCTTTGACAATCTTTGATGTTGCACATTGCTCTTTGAATATTCTCCATGTCTTCAAGGAATGATGGCTCCTCCAAGGAAGTAGCTCTCCAACAAGAATTTGATACCAATGCTTGAGTGTCATGGAGTATGCTAAGGGATTCTTGGATATCCCTTTCATTTATCTTCAAGGATCCTTCAATGAAGGGATGGTTCATGGGAGTGAACCTCCTCTTCTTCTTCATTCTGGATGTGATCAACTCCTTGAAGCTCAAGTGGTGATGGGGAAGTTGATCTTGGTTCTTCATTTGCTGCTACAACGTCTTCATATTTATGCTCATGAGAAATTTGGATTGTAGCAATATTTTAAAATCTGATCTCTATGTCACCAACATAGAGGTGTGAGAACTCATCAGTAGGTAATCCTTCATAGTTCAAGCATCCATCATTATATTATCTTTGTTTCATTTCCAAGGTAGAATGTGTCTCAAAATGATCTTCAGTATTTTCAATAGAAGCTTCTTCATACTTATGTGATGTATATTCATATTTTTCAGAGACACTTGGGAGTGAATTTTAATCCTCTTCATGTGCTACTTTTTCTTCTTCACCACCCACAAAAATTTGTAGCTCCTTGGTATCCTCCCTACTAGTGTATTGATGATTATTCCTTAATGAGTTCTTATTTGAATTATTTTTTATGAAATCCTTCAACCAATCATTAAGGTCTTCATAATGAACAGTCTTATGTGCCAATTTGAATGCTTTCTTAACCTTCCTAGACATATCATCACCACATGTCTTAATGAATTTCTTCAATTAATTTATACAATCCATAACTTAAATAGGTGCAAATACCATGCTATGAAACCACTGTAATGTCCCATTTTTGGAAATTTTATCAAAATGGCCAATTCTTCAATTCTTTAAAAATGTACTCAAATTCATCTTCTTACAACTCTAGTTATATGGATTCAATTGATCCAAAATTCCTCCAATTGATTTCAAAATTGGTGAGGAAGGTCCTAATGGGTGATGGGAAATATTATCACATCTATAAGACATATAATCAACTGATATACCCAAACAGGGTCTGCAATTTTCAAGGGAATAAGTTTCGGGACAAGACTAGTCAATTTGGGAGATGGAAATCCCCCCTAGGTCCTGGAACAAATCTCTTAACAACACTGTACAAACTTAACTAATGTTGGGTATGATACTTGGCTCTATTATCAGACATTAATTAAATTATATTTGAATCATAATATGTGGTTTTGGGGTCGAATAGGTATCCAAGGGAACTCCATGAATTTACTAGTAATTTTGATGTTCCAACCCCCAATGGTAGATGACTCCAAATAGCTCCAAACGCTCTTGAATTGTACCAGAAGATGTATGAGTGATATAATAAATTAATTATAGTGTTTAGGGGTGTATTATTTCCTTCCAATTACTTCTTCAATTCTATATCAAATTCTAAATAAGATAGATGCTTTAACTAGCAATTTTGGAGTTCAAATCCCCCCCAGATAATTGCCGGAATGGATTCCCAAATGGGCAGAAACTCACTAAAATTATCAAATTTAAGAAGGGGATGTGTATAATAAATTATCAAAGACTCATATTTAGAACCAATCGAAATCCCATGGATTTTATCACTTCTTTCAATCAGATATAAAAAAACTAGTTTTGGACCCTTGGGGAAATGAGATGTAGTTTTCTCCAATTGCTATGAAATTCGACCCAATGGCCACAATTTATAATTTAATGAATATGAAACCCCTAATATTCTTTAATTAAATTCCATCCATTCATACATCATCAATATTTTACACGGCCATTCAAATCTATCAGTATTATAAGATTTTACAACAAGGAGGTGGAGAAATGGCATTGTTTCTTTATTATTGATCAATAATACATAAAATATATTGGCCTTTAGACCTGATAAATTTATGAAAAGAGAGAGAATATTTTTTACATAATAATACAATTTTTTTGAGCAAGAGGATCTCCCTCAAAAATATAAATGTCTCACCAAGTGTGCCTCACTCCACTGGGCTGAAATATGGTGAAAGAATGTGAGATGGGAGGGAGAATGAGCTGAATCCTAAAGTATCCATGATATGTTGTAGCTGAACCTGTATATTATAACTTCATTGAATCTCCTTGAAATACCTGAGTGGCCTCTCCAATCACCAACTAGGATGGGAATATTTCACCCTCGAAATTGGCTCAAGCATGAACTAGTCACTCACTAGCTCTCTCTCTTCACAACAACAAATTTCACAACTAATCAAAAATATCATTCTCATGGATGATCCCTGTATTTTATAAACATTAACGGTCTCCTTAGCTTCCAAATACATCCATAAACCAAATCCAATTCGAATTGGTGTGGATACTCATGCTTTGCCAGGTGGCCTCTCTCTTCACCTTCCATCTTCTCCCAAATTGAGTAGGAACCCATTGGGATTCTCCAAATCAAATGAGACCTCTATTGGATGCTCTATTTCAACCTGGTATGTCAGATATATTAGATGTCAGCCTTCATATCTTACTTGTGTCATAACTTTCATAGAATCTCCATCATTGATGTCATAGATGTCATAAGTGTAAGAGAGTGGTGTCATATATGCCATAAGTGTAAGGGGAATCTAACCAAGTGTCCATGAAACTCCCCATTTGGCTATTCCTTTCTCATTTAAGCTACAATTCATCCCAAATTCGACCTATCAAGTATATGGGAAAGTATATTAACCTTATAATCCATCCAAAAACATTAGGCTTCCCACATATTTGAATTTAAAAGAGGAGGATACCATTTAACATAGGAATTCTAGCTTGTGTGAGTCCCACATCCTCCACATGTCTTCATGATCAATTGCCACTTTGATTTTCCCTTGTATTTATTTATTTATATCCTTTATTAATTATTTATTCTAGTATAATTTTCAAACATCATTTATTGTCCCCCCTATTCGAAATATCAAAGCTTCCACCCCCAACCTAGGAAACTAGTGATTTTTCTCCTTGGCAATTATTTGACCTTTAGGATCAATTTGACAACTTTCATGAAAATGGAAAATTTGATTTGGCCATTGTGACCCAATGCAAAATTTGGGACATTACATGCACCCTTAATGGTCTCAGCTAGCACAACGCAGCTTTGCTCGCGTGCCTGAATTTCTTGTTCTTTTTCCCTAGCAAGGTCCTTGAGTGCCTTCACCTTCCTTTGTTGTTTTGTTTCCTAATACAAAACAAAATTCTCCCTAAGCCATATTTCCGACGCAGGTGCCTGGTGTATGCCATAGACTTCACTCAAGGACAACTTGGAGAAGTCGATATGCAATGTGTCAAAGTCCTTGACAACATCATTGAATGCACTCATCTCTATTCCTGTTTCAAGTGTGCACCCCTAGATCTGTACTTTGATCGACAACACTAGCTCTAGTATGACTAATGGGACATTGGGATCCATGCCATATGTCTCAAACTCAACAGTGTCTTTGACCTCATTAATGGCATCTACCAACTTAGTAAGGTGGTTCCCAACTTGATCAGCTATGCTTCCCTGTTGCATCTTCAGAATGATGAGGCTGTCCTTGGCAAACTTAGCTACAACATCTACTAGCATGTGAATATCCTATTCAAACAAGGTATCTGTGTTAGCTATTTTTCTATATTTCCTCTTCTTGCGTGCTGGCTCTCGTCCTTGCTGTTGTGTTTTCTCTTGGGTTTTCACTTTCTCCTAACTAGGTGTGTGCTCAGAATCACCATGATCAGATCCACCATTGCCACCATCATTATCTTCTTCTTCCTCTTCTTGTGACTGATTATCTTGACCATCGCCTCCATTGTTTCCTTGGCCATTTTCCTAACAATTTCCTTGGTTCACTGGTGGGTCTTCTTGGTGTTGTTCCTCAGGCAGTGGATCTGTCAGTCGGTAACACCATTCATCCGAACACTCTTGGATAATTGCGTCCACATCAACATCAGTGATCATGAACCCTTCATTGTGCACTTATTTCGATGGGCCGTTCTTCAGCTCCAAAATCATATTATGCACGCCAGCTTGGAAACTTATGAATTTCGCATACTTGTGTACTGTCACTGCACGTATTCTATGGGTTCTCCTGATAACATTGCACAATGCCTTGAGTGTAGTAAAAACTTGACATTATTATCTGTCTAGAGGGCGTTGTTCTTCTTCCTCTCCCATAAGTTTTGATGCTTTACGCGAAGGCATAGTAGTGGGACATCCATTTTCTGGTATTCCAGTGGGTTGGACCATATAATGAATAATTTCAGGATGAGTAGCTAGGAGTAGTGGAATTTGTGATTAAGTTCATCTTGTGCCTGCTACACACCATCTATCAGTTCATTGAGTAGATACTGTGACCAATTGAAAATCACTCCCTTTTTGCCTCGATCTCTATCGGATATTTACACTTTAATGTCAGTTAGCCTATCATTTCCTCTTCTTCTTGCGATTTCCATTTTTTCATTCGTTTTCAGCTGGTTCCGCCGTAAACATGCGACAGAAAAATTGAGGTATTTTGGCCTCTCTTTTTTTTTAATCTCTCTCAACACGATCCTATCCATGCATGTCGCAACCATTGTAGTAAGGCTTCAGGGGAATTCCATTCACCATTCCTGAGACATATGTTCCATCCAATTTCTGTAGTTTTATTGCGCCCACATCAATGATGTGCGCAATCACATATGGCCCAAGCCAGTGTGTCTTTAGCTTTCCCAGGTGTTTGAAAAACTTGTTGTCAAATAGTAACATAAGTCCTCTAAATTTGAATGGCTTAACTCAAATATGGTGATCATGCAATGGTTTCTCTCGCTGCTTATGGAATTCTGCAATGAAACATTCCTCTTTTATCTGAACTAGTTGCGTCAACCTCTGCTTGATAGCATCCCCGTCAGTCATCTCTGTCAACGTAACAATCTATAAGCTGGGAACGATGTATTCCATTGGCACAATAGCTTCTTTTTCATTTACTAGCCTGAATGGAGTGTGGTCTGTCAGTCACTTGCAAGTTGTACAGTACGCCCATAGCACAGCTAAGACTGTCTGGTCCCAGTCATCTCGGCATACATTGCATACCTTAGTCAATGCATTCTCCATAATCTTGTTGAAAGCTCCAGCTGTTCCATTCGCCTGAGGATGATAGGGTGTTGTCTTCTTATGCTGGATTTGAAATTCTACAGTAAGCTCAGCAATAATTTTTTTAACAAATGCGTACCTTGCTCACTTATTAGTATATTTGGACTGCCAAATATGGTGACTACATTTTCAAACAAAAAATTCACTACAGTCGCAATGGTGCAATCTTTAACAAGCGTAGATTCTGCCCATCTGGTTTAGTCTCTCATAGTGATAATGTATCATGTTCCAGTCCTTTCCCTGGTGGACTGATCAGTCCAACAAAATCAACTTCCCACTTGTTGAATGCTTGAAGGGTTATCTGCGGTGCAAGTGGCATCTCTTCATGGCACGATACTTTTCCTGTTCTCTGGAAAATATTGCAGTGCCTAAAGAAGATTTTAGTATCCATGTGTATGGCTGGACACCATAGTCCTTCCTGCAATATCTTATGCACAGTTTATTTTCCTGCTTAGTGTCCTCCTACGACACCAACATGTTCTTCACTCATAACCCAAGGTCGTTCATAATAAAAAAACACAGCGGCGTAGTATTTCATCTGCTCCCAATTTCTACAGATGTCCCGCAATTAATGTATAATTAGTAGATCTGACAACCAAGTGTCTCTTCTAATTAGTTGACATTCCTTGAAGTGCATAGCCTGTACTCAAAAAGTGAATGATTGCATTAAACTCATGGTTCTGATCGTCCATCATTTGGATCACAAATAGTTGTGCGTCATGAAAATTATCTTCTAGGATGGTTGGCTCTTCACCACTTTCTATCCATGACAGGTGGCCTAACCCGACATTCAGTTGAACAGGTTTAACTATGACCTCAAAGTCAAATTCCTAAAAGAGGAGAAGCCATTTGCAGATATTACCCCCCAACACTGGCTTGTTGACTAGATATTTCAGCACTGAATGGTCTGTGTACATCTGAAAATTCCCTCCCACCAAATAGTGTCTGAACTTTTGAAGCACTTAGACCATAGCAAGGCCTTCTCTTTCCATGGTCGTGTAGTTCTTTTCTGCTGTCAATAGTTTCTTGCTAGCAAAAGCAATAGGGTGGTCAAGGGCACCCTCTCCTGGTTGTGTCAAGACTATGCCGAGCGCGACAGAGGACGCATCGACATGCACATGGAACACCTTCTTCCAGTCAAGGAACACAAGTATTGGCGTAGTGGCCACTATCTTTTCAATTTATCCAAGCTTTCCTAGAAATATTTTGTCCATTGAAACTTTGCGTCTTTCTTCAGCACTTTCTCCATAGGTGTAGTGATCGTTGCATATCCTCTGATGAACTTCCAGCAGTAGTCTGTATGTCTCAACACTGATTTGAGTTGCGTTACTGATGTAGGTGATGGTAAGTCAAGAATAATCGTAATCTTTGCTAGGTCGACCAAAATACCATTGCAACACACAACATGACTCAACAGCACACCAAACAGTGCGTAGAATATACATTTCATGGAATTGAGCATAATCTAATACTGGAGGCAGTGGGCCAGCATCATACACAGACTCTCAAAATGGTATCTTACTAGGCCAAACACATTCCAATCATCAAAGTAGACCTCAAGAAATTTATGAATAAAATATTTAAAAGCCGAGACTACTATTCTAGAAAAAATAGTAGGTGCATTCTTGAGTCCAAAAAGGAATTATCGTATATTGGTAGCATCCACATTCGGTGACGAAGGTCATTTTGTGGTGATCCTCCTTCGCGATTCTGACTTGATAATAGCAAGATAATCCATCAGTAAATGAATACATTTCTTTCCCTTTGACACTTTGAATAACGTCATCTGTAAATGGTGTTGGGGATGGATCTAGTAAGCATGCATCGTTCTGTTTCCTCAGGTCGACACGGATTCTAACTTCACCTATTGTTTTCTTATCCTGGATTAATATGGGGCTGATCCATTCTGATTCCTCAACATGTTCAATGATTCCTACGTCAAGCATGATCCAATTCTTCTTTTACCTTCTCTTTGTACCTTTGGTTCAACCTATAGGGTCATTGCTTACTTGGTTTAGAATCTGGTCGCAGGGGTATTTTCATCTCCCCTAGATCTCCTGCTATCCCCTTCATCTCTAAAAATTTGGTAGGGAATACGTCCTGGTACTCATGCAGCAAGTCTATTATTTTCGCGATTGTCTCTTCATCCCAATAATCTCTTATATTGGATAACTTTGGGTTCTCCGATGACCCAATTTTTACTATATTTATTTTCAACGACTTAAGGAATTGGTCAATTGAAATACCACTTCCTTCTACTATGTGTGTTCCCTATGATTCCAGTATGTTGATTTTAGTCGGATCATTATCTTGGTCTCTGGTCAGATTGTAGCAAGCCATCCATTCATGAATGGTCGCACTGCACTGGTGAGAATTGGCCTCTTCAATAGGGATTTTAGCGAATATATTCTCCTTTATCATTTAAAGGGTAGCATCAACTGTAGGTTGCTCATCAACAAATTCAAATGTGTGCTCAAACTTCTTAGCGATCGCTTCCCAATCATGGTTCCTTGCCCCGATTCCATAGATGCATACCATGTTCTAGGTGTCATTTCTAATGTAAGTATGAAATTATGGACCCATTACTATCGCGGGTATTTTACAAATACCGTATGACAATGGTTAAGATCTTCAACAGGGTTCGCTAGTTCTGAATACTTGTGATTTAAAAGGGTGACTTCTTCACTGAATCTAACTTGCATCAAACTTCCGCATTGTGGCCAATATGTTATGGATTTCTTATGCGCACCCCACCATCTAGCGGGTGTAGATTTTAGCACATGATCTAACGTAGACAAGCGTTGCGATTCTATTACAAGTATTTCAAACTCAGTTATGAAGGTCACAAGGTTAGGTAAACCCTCATAGGTGGGTAGATCTCTTAACTCATTATCCACGTGTCCCATAGACCTTGTAGCTCTTGCGCACCTCCTCATAGAGACCCCATGTAGTCTGTTTTTCCAATTCTCCAAGGCCTCCCCTGAGTCGGATGTGCAGGAACTAGCACTCTTCCAGCTTAGGTTTCAATCCATTGTTAGATTGATGTAGTCTTCTTGCATGGCATTGATATTATACATATATTCGTGATAGTCAACTTGTTCATCATTATAGACAGACTCAACGTATATATGTCCCTCTAATGGATCAATGGGAAACACCACTCTTATCTCATTATCCTCAAATGAGAGAATCCTTTTCTTAAAGTTTATAATGGTCTGGTTGTCTATGGCCCAATATATCCCTAGAAGCGTGGGATATGGATTTATGTCATCAACAATTTTAATGACTTCAAAGTCTGCAAATATGCACATCCCTTCAATGTCGACAGGGACTTGACTCATCTTCCAATTGGGAGGACCTTCGCCTGATTGGAAAGTCACAACTGGATAGGAGAGTAGTCCAAGCGTGGATTTCCCATACTTTCCCAAGTTTTTCGTGTGAAAATATTAACATCAGAGCCTAGGTCTAAGATGATGTAATCCATGTCATAATCCCCTATCTATGTAGTCATTCTTAACTTGTGCCCAGTTTTGAATTTCTTGCTGACCTGGTTGACTTTCTTTTCAGGTTACGACTCCAAGGATGTATCTTATATCATTGTATGTAGTTCTGTGATAGCATATTCATCTTGTATTAATGCTAAGCATCTTGATAGAAACGACTTGATCTTACTAACCTTGTGTGGGACCTTCTTTTGAAATATCTAGTGGAATCATTCAGGCATCTCCTTGACTTCTTCTGATGTCAATGGTTCTTTTGGATGCACAAACTCTAGTCACATGTCCATGAATACTTACTTCTATTTCTAGACGTCGAATGGCTCCTTCTTCTATGTTGTGGGTCATACCTATGGCTACAGTTGTTCTTATGGCTTATCTTGATCAGCTCTAGTTGCAACACCTCCTCGTGTTATGACAACAACGTTTGGATCTCTTTGCTTAGAAGAAACCATCTGAACGTTCATGTTCAAAAATAGTTTTCGGTTTGGATTTTGCACAAGGTTAGGAACTGTCATGGTTCTAGCCTGCCATTTTGTGATTAATTGGGGACATTGCTCCACATTATGGTTTTGTCCCTTATAGTATGAACATGTCTTCACAGGTTCTAGGAAATCTCTAGCGTAGTGACCTGGTTGTCCACAGTTATAGCATGTAACCTGATTTCTTCCTCTACCAAATCATCCTCCTCCTCTGCTTATGAAGTTTGCACCACCCCTTCCTTACGGGTGTGGTTGCTACAGGGGGTACTCGTTCTGCTGATATTGCGGATAGTAATGATTCTGCTGCGCATATGGTTGATGTGGTTCATACTGAGGATGATACTAGGTCTGATACTGATTGTGTGGGAACTATGCAAATTGATATGTTGTTTACATGGGGCCAGTCTAATTCTTCCCATCGTTCTTCATCAATTATGTATCTACCTTCTTTTCCTTCAAGAGCTGGTATGCTCTGCAATCCTTCTCTTCATGCCCTATTGACTTGCAAAATTTACTTAATAGGTTTGCTGGGGTACTTACAACTTTTTGCAGGTATAAACACTCTTTGTCGCCGTGCCCTCTAGACTAGCATATGCAGCGCCAGGGTAGTCCATGTCCATTTAATGGGTTTGGTGCACTAGATGAGACATAATTCATGAATTCCAGGCAATTATCTTTGGTGTGTTCATCCGTTCTGCATTTCATGTACCATAAGTCTTCATGGGATTCCTTACCATTCTTAATGTCCTAAAGTTGTATCGTTAGATTATCCAGTTGCGACTGAATCTGCACCCTTCCTACGACATCATCGCCAATTAGTGAGGCCTCTAGCTTATCTATGCAATTCTAGTTCTTATGCATGCAACTCAATCTTTTCTTGCATTAATGGACCTCAGATGTGTGGTAAAAGGGCAGCAATAAACCACTCTTTATGTTGTACATATGACATCTGAAAACTTACCTTGGCCACCATAGTTTTAAACCATTGGTCAAAGTCCCATACTGACTTTGCCAATGCTTATTTGATTTCTTTGATCTTAGTGATGAACTTCGACTCAGACTTAGGTTTTCTGAACTCAGAGATCATTGCGGCTCGTGTCTCATCAGGGGTCTTCTATGGTGTTCCTAATGGTACTATGTAGAACTTCATAAACCAGTCAAGTGCACAACCCATTAGAGTCTTGATCATCTGCGCTTTCTTCAAGTCTATGTTATGAATGAATCGAACCATCCAAACGACTTCACAGAAGAACCAATGCTGCTCTAGATCTTCTGCTCCATTAAGATTGAATGTAGGTAACTGAATATCTGCCCTAGCCATTACATTGGTGTTGGGGTTGTTTGATAGCTGATCTAATGGAGGCATACTCTCTTGCGCGCTAGTCGCAGTACTAGCACTATCAATATTAACAACTCTTTCAGGAGATAAGGATATAGACCTTACCTCTGGCGATACTCTCGATGTGATGTAGTGGCATCTAGACCTTGGTGACTCAACAGTCTCTTCAGAGTCTTATGCTCCTTTCGATATTGGGCTGTAGTCCTCCTCCTCGTCGTAAGGCCCTTCATCTACCTTTGACTGAAGTTCATTCTCACTCTCTTCGAACAGACTAGGAGCTCATCAACCTTCCTCTGTCTTCCTTCTTTTCCCTGATCTAAATCTCCTTCCACTCCTTAGGAATCCAACTTCTAGTTTAGGTTCTATACTTCCTAGGAACATCTCAATTCATGATTTCCCATTTTCTTGAAAGGTCGTCTACGACATATCCTTTCTTCGGTGTGTGTGTGAATCAACTACTCAACTGTAAGATACCCTTCTCATAAAAGAGCATATCGATCCATGTACCGATAGATAACAAATACCTTCTTCACAGTCCTTGAAATTTTTTTCTTTTAGCCTCACTATATGAGGTTATAGCCTCTACTACAAACTCAGTAATATACCCTTGCAGAATACTATCAACCCAAAAATCAACAGCTATATAGATGGTGTTACTTCTATTAGTTACATCACGAACCAACTGATCATTCCACTCAACGGCTTCTCCTCTTTGGAAATTTGTCTGTGTTCTTACCAATCTTGGCAGCCACTCATGCAGTACAATGGGAAACTCTGCAAAGAAGATATTGTGAATATCAGAATATATATACTCATCCACCTAGTTCTCTACACTCAACCGTGATCCTGCGCTCCCCTCTTGCGTGAATACTAGCGTCTTAGAATCCAGCCAGTCCTCAACCTCTTTCTTTTTTGGATGCCACAACATTTCCCTCAACTCAAATGGTTAACGGTCTCGAAAAAAGAACCATTTGTTGGCCTCTATATACTTCTTGTCTCGACCCACGATTCAATCACTCAACACAATACCAACATGATAGCCCAAGACATTGGCCATACAGAGAAAGCTTAGTCGACAACACCCACAAAGTAGGAGCACTCTCACCCAAGACATATTAATGGGTAACTGCTAGAACCATGTTTCCACAGTTGGCAAGAGATTAGAGTCCCTTGGCGCATCGCCAAAGTGCTCAACAAAGACGATGGGATGGATCCTTTCTCTCTGCGACAGCGCACAACTATGTGCCACAGTTTCCCTACATGACACAACATTGTCTTTAGACCATAATGACTGGCACAAGGGTGCGACACAGCCAATGCCTCACACTCTACAGGCAGTGCGCAACTTATATTTATACTTAGCAGATTAACCATAAACTTGTACTCAATAGTTTCAGCAATAGTTTTGAGCAGTCATACATTCATACTGCAACATTCATATAACCCAACTGTAACTGTAATAATGCAAGATAAGAAAAAATCCACATAAACATTCACCATTCAACAACATTCATCCATACAACAGTCGAAATAACGTGGAAACCCATCTGGAAAAAACCACCAAGGTGCTCTTCATCTGGCATGAGAAATGGAAATAACACCTTGGACCCTGTAACTTGTAAACTATTCTTAAGATATGTCTTTCTGACTCAATCTTCTTGCTCTCATGCTCTATGGTTTATTCTTCTATCTACTCCTACTGATCCGCACACAACCTGGATCGACTCTTCTACTCTACTAGCGGTTTGCGCACACAACTGCAAGATCCGCGGCTCAACATCCTTCTACTTCTATTATCTAGCCAACTTATGGAACTTACATAAACTTCTGAACCAAAACACACTGAATAACAACCGACCCCTTATACAGAGCGGGTTCCTTCTACTTATAGTATCTACAAGACCACATAGGGTCGACTAAGTATAGCTCAGTTATTACAGACTCAACAAATTACAAAATATCTCTGTTACATAAATGTCGACCCATACCTAGCTGTGAAAGTCCTGGAAGATATTAAACACAACTTTAACTAGCCACAGAAACATCTTTTAGCTTGCTTGTGTTGGTCATAACTAGCCGCAGAAACTGTCCTTCTATCTTCCACCGACTCATCCTTCCGTCGTCTTCCTTGATTTTCGTTTGTCCAGCTTTAACTCTTCTACCCGCCTCTTCCATCGACTCTGACCTACCTTCCTCATCGCAGGTATCCTCATCGTCGCTTCCATTTTTCTCTTCCTTTGCTGCGCATGTTTTATCTTCCTGTGCCAGTTCCTTCATTCCCTTCTTGATCTTTTTTTACCTTGTCGCGTGTGCACTTTTCCTCTTTTTCTTGCACGTCTGATTTATCCTTGTATACTTTTCCTTTTTTTCCTCTCTCTTCTCCTGGCCCAACAATAGTAAATTTATATAGACTTGCAATTCAACCACCATGCAACTAAGTCTTTGTATGGACATTGTTAATTTGTAATAGGTATAGGGAAATAAACTTTTATGTTCACTGCATACATTTCCTTAGATAATATGTTATTTATGGTGTATCCTTAGTGTATCCAACTTTATTTTTCATATATATACATTTTCCCAATAAAAAAATAATACAAAAAAGTACCAAGTATTCTATAGTCATAGTAAGAATCTCTAAAGGTTATTTTATGGAGTATCCAATTATATTTCTCACATACATACATTTACTTGGCCAAAATATTATTTATGGTGTATCCAACTTTATTTTTTATAGATAACATATACATACAACAACAACAATAATAATAAACCCAACAAAAATTGCATAAAACATATCAACTTTACTACTAGTCAAATGTTATATTAATGGGCTAATGTCAAGATGAAATTGGTATGATATATTGGGATATTGTTACTATTAATAATTCAATTTAAAGTAAATGATTTCACTTAATATTCAACTTTTGTTACTTATATTATAAATAGAGGGTGCAAATAGCAAATTTGAAGAGATGTAAGTTTTGAGATGCATACAAGTTTGAGAGAAAATCCAAGACAAAAATCTCAACTTCGTCATTAAAAAGTAAAAAGTTGCATTTTGTATTGTGCTAGGAAGCACTAACATAAAGTTCCACTTTGAATAAAAGTTTTTAAAACAACTTCTTGTTAACCTTGTATATAAACTTAAAACATCTTAACACTAAATCTACGATACAAAAAATAGTCCTTAAAGTATCTACAAACAACGATAATATGCAAGTATAGAAAAAGAGTAACAGCTCCTTGAAAAATACATTTACATATTTGTATGTAAGAAAACATCGATGTTCCAATGAATATCTATGGAAATGGTATTTTTAATATAAATCCATCAATCTTTCATTTGCAATTCAACTTAAATCCTTAAGGAAATAAGCGAGTCCATATAATATTTTTGGTAATAAATGTCTCCTATTTAATGATCTCCTCAAATATTACTTCCAAGCATAGTTTAGCATCCATTTTTTCTTGGTAAATTCCTAAGCCAATGTTGTTCTCTCAAAATACATTCATAAGAAAGAAAATGGCAACAAAATATCTCTTCAGAGTTTAAAACTTTCCATGTCTTCAATATGTGAAACATTTAATTGCTAAGAACTTCAAGAAAGAGTAAAACACCATATCAAATACTTATGCATAGATGGAAATTATATGTGGGACAAATATGAAATATCTATGCTTAAACTTCTCTATAGTCACTTTCCCTTCCCCACCCCTAAGAGCAATTGTTTTGTTTCTCCAATGCAACTTCTATTGATATTTACCTATGAATACATACCTAAATATAGTTTTTCTAAAATGGCTCTTAAGGCCTTCAATTCCACATGAATTAATGACACTCACCTCAAGCCTTAATGTTGCAAATTTTCTAATTTAAGGAACTAATGCTCATGTGATCATTCCATGATTGTTATCTATAGAACTATTCCTTCTATACAATTCTCTCGTTCCACTTTTTAGCATCGTCTTTTTCTTCCTCTTCTTCTTCCTCTACCATCAGTAGTTTATCTTTGCTTTTTTTTTTGTCTTCCTTCTAGATTGAAAATTAAATACAAATATAGTCATTGTCAAATCCAACACCATTTTCTTACAATTCTGCATGATTCCTCTTCCTTTACAAAACAATAATTTATTTTTAGTTTCCTCTTTCTAGCTAATTCACCCTCGACCATGAACCTATGGACTTATTTGTCATGTCCCCATGCCTCCGACCGGCGAGGAGAACGCAACTCAAGCTTTATCCACCTGGGCTAAGAGCCCCATGAACATGTACATTCACAAAATTGCTAAAACAGAATGCTTAAACATACACACATGAACATTTATCATGCACAGATGCAAACATCTATCAGGCACAGCGGAAACATCATACATTTAAGCAAGCATTCATTTTGACATGTTCATCATTTTCATTAACAGAATTTACAGTTGCAGAAGTAAAATAGACAAAATCACTTATCTTATGATGAACTTGATCCGCAACCAGCTACGTCGCTGCAACATTCCACCCAACCATAGGCCAGCGTGCTCCTTAATCTCTCAGCATCGCTGCCACCCCCTAGCTGGGCATGATTCTCCAAGGAATAAGGGAACTAGCAGGCTTACACATAGCCAGGGATATACAAAACACAGCCAAGCCAACACAGTTGGGTTTATCAGGCCATCAAGGAGTGGGAAAGGCTAAATGCTAAGCTGGTGAGCTCATTACAGAACCAAGAACACCTACATTCGAACTAGCCTGACCTCTAAGACACCCAAACACACCCAACACAAGGAATCAGTCCCTTCTCTGCTACACAGTCCCTCGGGCCTTGCATTCCCTTCCAGTGCTATTCAGGGGTGATGGAGAAGAAGGTCAGCCCTCTAGTTCTGTATGTGTGGTTTCCAGCCATCAGGTTTATCAAGCAAAACTAAGCCCCCATCACTGCTCCCAATATAGTCCGAAGACCAACCATCGCACTCATGCAATTAATCTAGCTGTCACAGCTTAAACAGGAAAACGAATTCTGAGTCATTCTTGGCCCTATCGTGGCCAAAATGACTCTCAGGTGAATTTACAGCAGTCCCCAACATGTAAGGAAGACCACAACAACCACAGCCAACAACGTGGGAAAACACAGCCCCCCCCTGGGCACGAGATCACCCAGAAAACATACACAGACCACACTGGGGAAGAAATTACAATCTCCTAGCCTGTGGATGAGCGTGAGCAACAATGCCGAACCCACAATCAGCCGGTGGGGAGTGGATACGACCACATCATCCGCAAATCCGCGGGGAAAGAAACTACGTGGGTAAAACCCAGAAGGTTCTGTGCGTGAGAGAGCAAACGAGAATTCCAATCCTATGTGAAGGTGAACAAAACGACCGGCAAAAATGGAGAACGCAGATTAGAAGTGCGTGAGAGCTTCAGCACTACCGTGGAGAGAGTGGTAGACCTGCGTGAATGATGGCAGTCGTTTTTCCCCAGCCATAGTGAAGTCAACCATGGTGGAGTGTGCGTGTGGGTGAGGACTGACAGTCCTGTCACCCCACTCCCAAAACCATTAACTGCCTCAACCACCACCAGCGTTTCTTAATGAAAGTGGTTGGAATCAGCAAAGGAAGAAGACACATGGGTTTTCACCCTATTGGCCAAGGTTTGATAAATTGCCCCACATCCTTATCCTTGTGAAAATCATGCCCCTTTCGATTTAATTGCCGCGATCGTAGCTGGTCGGGTTCATTTAATTAATTATAGATGCATATTTACATGATGACCAGCATAATATATGCCGCATGCCCCGATATACCATCGGTGATAAATTTAAATCCAAAACATAACATGACCGATCAATGGTGGGGCCTTGGCCTTTAACTCCACACCATGATCATTTACAATATATACATCATATACATCTAACGCAACGGGGTCAAAAACCGGGGCATTACATTATTATTACACCTTCTTAGAACAATTGCTAGTATATAATATTTTTATTATATAATATGGTTCTACACAAGGTTTTCCTTTAAGCACCCTGGTCACTAAATCCAAACATTTTGAATAGTTCATTTTTTGATATGTACCCGTCAGTCCACTGATTCTAAACCGTTCAATTGAATTGTTCGGTATCATTAATTCATCTCAATGTAAATGCGCTCCATCTCGATTCTCAACGTTTTCACACTATGTTCTACTTTCGGGATCGAAGTTGAAACCAATCGGATTACGATTCCATTTTTCAGAGACAGTGACCAGTCGTTGGTGTACACGAGTTATTATGATTATGGCGAATAAAGAATCGAAAAGAAGCGTTGACTGAAACACTGATGGAAGCTGGAAAATATATTGTCCACATCAAAATCGCTGTTGGAAACACCGGACATGGTTTTCAACCGGCGGCTTGTCAGTGCGCAGCCCCACTCCGTCTTTGTCGTTTGTAGTGTCATCATTTCGTTGTCTTATTCGCTATATATTATAAAGATTACAAAAAAGTACACTTAGTTTTGTTGGGCTCTTATTTTTTTTAGACGGTTTAAACATGTAATATACTTATTTTTGTTGGTGATCTTAAACATCTTTAATTTTTAATTTACTCACTACGATCTCCGAGCTATTTCAAGTTTTCTTAACAACTTCTTTACATTATAACTCACACGCAATTTAATATCAATTTATCCATTTAATAACTAGTTGATGTGTGCACTAGTTATTATGATTATGATGAATAAAGAATTGAAAAGAAGCGTTGACTGAAAGACTAATTGAAGGGAATCTGGAAAATGTACTGTCCACATCACAACCGCTGTTGGAAACACCGGACATGGTTTTCAACCGGCGGTTTGTCAGGCGGCTGCGTCACTCCATCACTCCATCTTTGTCGGTTGTAGTATGATCATTTCGTTGTCTTATCGTTATCGAGAGATGGCGTGGGCTAGCTATGGAGCAAACCTCCCTCCATCGGACGGAGGAGGAGCAAAGTCAACGTTGACTTTGCTCCTCCTCCGTCTGATGGAGGGACTTTGCTCCTCCTCCGTCCGATGGAGGGAGGTTTGCTCCATAGCTAGCTTATTCCCTCGTTATATATTAAAAATTACTAAGAAGTACACTTAGTTTTGTATGGTTTAAACATGTAATATACTTATTTTTGTCAGTGATTTGTAATGTTCCCACAAGTGACATGTATGTAAATCTTCAAAGTGACATTTATGACATCTAAGTATCATTTAAAGATGCATGCACTCAATTAAGTCTTCGGGTGCATGTATGCACCTAATTAAGTCTTCATATGCATGCATGCAAGTCAAGTGTAAATTAGAAGTTAAAATGACTTAATTAGGTCAAAAGTTAGGGTTTTCACAGTTAAGTTATAAAAGAAAGATAAAGTGAATGGAGACTTTACTTTTGGATTATTACTATTTTGGAGCTCTTGAGAAGGAGCATAGCGTGAGGCCACAACAATTGGGGTTGGAGACAGCGTATTCAGTTAAAGGGATTTCGGCAGTGAGACATCTGCCCTCGTCTCCTTTAGGATAAACCATCCATGTATGTCACCGTATATATTGCATTCATCATTAGTCAGCAATCAAGTATAAGTCCGAAGGTTATTGCAGATTCATCCATACAGCTGAGGCATTTAGTTGGGAAAATTTTAGTCATTCACCAGGACTCTGGATCACTATATTTCTTCCGCATGCGGTGTGCATCCTCACTGATAGGATCACTCTACTGCATTGGGTGATTATCAGCTATCAGATTGTCCATCCAAGGCAACCAGCAGCAGTTTACAGGGTTGTGGGAGCGTGAGCAACAGACTGGGAGATCAATTCACTAGGGCATCTGGGAGGTCAAAACCCTTGTATGCTTCGCCATCCTCTCTGGCACGGGCATACCTTCCTTCCGACTTATTTTTAGCTAAAACTGACCATCCCTTTAGCAAAAACGTCACACTTGTTTGATTCAGCCATCCGGGGGTATTGCAGCAGAAACAAGGTTATTTCTTCACCAACTCAACTCATCTTGCATGTGTATTCTCTCTGGAGCACATTCAGCTGGCTTATCAGTGGTAAGTGTTCATTCTATCCTGCAAACCTTAACCCTAATTTTAGCTATAAAATAGGGAAATTTTGCATGGCAGTTTGCATGCCCGACTATTTTAGTAAAATTTCATAGAAATAGAAAATATTAGGATTTGGGATATTACAGTGGTATCAGAGCATGATCCTTGCCAGCTATGGGCACATAACAATTGAATAAAAGTGCATCTTGATGCATGCCTGTAGATGCAAATGCATGTCAATGATGTTGGTGAAGTGCATGTCAAAACAAAGGTTTTTCTTTGCCAGCTTATGAGAACATGAAGACAATGAGAAGGATCTTGACTAAAAATTGAATAAAAGTGATGCATGCCTCGATATCAGGAGTATCTAGCCTTGGGTGATGAGGTATGTGCAGCATTATCCTTTCAAGATTATTACACCATCAAGTTCGAGAGCCAGCCTAAGGATTTGGATGAGGATCTCCTTAAAGGGATAGTTAGGGGAGTGAAGGAAGATGGGATCATGTACAGACACTCTCTCTTGTCTTATGACAGTTTGGACCATAAGGAATCAGAGATTGCACCCTTGAGTCTTCTGGATGAGCACAAGATAGAATAGAAGGCAGAAGAGGAACCTCGATTAGATTCATAGGAATGAGTGGAGAGGCATGACACAGAGAGGATTGATTCTATACATGCCGAGTAGTATGGAGGTTATGAGCCACATCTTGTGGAGGGACTATTAATGGTTCAAGTTGTAGATGCAAAAGTGTTCATGGGAGACATATTCCACGAACTAGCCGATAGTGACAGGGATGCATCCATTATTTTTCGAAATGGGTATAGTACAGATGTGTGGGATCTTGGTTCAGATGACACCAGTCGAGTGAGTGCCCAAAAGGATATCACAACCTACACAAGATGTAGGATAGTTGTGACCCATGAGGGCATGAGTGGCACTCGTGGTTTGAAGGGAGAGCCTTCAACAATGATTCTACATGAGCACTCAAAATTGCAGGTGACTGAGGAGAGATCTGACACAAAGGATTTGGATCAGGTATTGGATCATGAGTTTCCTTTGTGGGTTAGTGGTTTAACCATGGAGTAGGTAGTTGAGCACATCCTTTGTGGACCAGCCAACAAGGAAGTGTATCCATACAGAGATTGGGTAGACATGTATATGACAGAGATGGAGACACCAAGGTTTACAGGCTCAGTTGACATCAGTGGAGTTGCTATGGAGGAGAGGGCCAGCCTCCTCTTCCAGGAGATTTTTCGAGGGATGCTTTGGTTTGGAGGCATGAAGGAGCAGTCTTCTAAGGAGTTTGTGCAACTTATGATTGCTTGGCTCATTAAGGGAATTTAGATGGATTTTGGTATCAGTCAAAGGGTTGTTTGGGATCTCGGTATCAAGGGGTCAATTCATGATTGGGTGGCAAGGAGGCATGAGGTGATCCAATGGTTTATATGGGATCCTGGTATTAGTGTCCGGATGCATTTTTTTGTTGACAGTTGTCGATTGCTTGAGGACAAGAAATCTTTGGCGAGGGAGGACTATAATGTTCCCAAAAGTGACATGCATGCAAACCCTAAAAGTGACATGCATGACATCTAAGCATTATTTAATGATGCATGCACCCAATTAAGTCTCCATGTGCATGCATGCAAGTCAACTACAAATTAGAAGTTAAAGTGACCTAATTAGGTCAAAAGTTAGGGTTTTCGCAGTTGAAAGTTATAAAACAAAGATAAAGTGAATATAGACTTTACTTTTGGATTATTATTATTTTAGAGCTCTTGAGAAGCAGCACAGCGTGCGGCCACATCAGTTGGGGTTGGAGATGACGTCTTCAAATATTGGGATTTCGGCAGTGAGACATCTGCCCTAGTCTCCTTCAGGATAAACCATCCAGGTTTGTCACTGTATCTATTCCATTCATCATTATTCAGTATTCCAGTATAAGTTCGAAGGTTATTGCAGATTCATCCGTACAACTTGGGCATTTAGCTGGGAAAACCCTAGTCATTCACTAGGACTCTGGATCACTATATTTCTTCCGCATGCGGCCTACATCCTCACTAATAGGATCACTCTACTACATTGGGTGATTATCAGCTATCAAATTGTCCATCCAGGGCAACTAACAGCAGTTTACAGGGTTGTGGGGGCGTGAGCAGCAGACTGGGAGATCAATTTGCTAGGGCATGTGGGAGGTCAAAACCCTTGTATGCTCCGGCCATCCTCTCCAGCATGGGCATACTTTCCTTCCGACTTATTTCGTGCTTATTTCCAGCTGAAACTAACCATCCCTTCAGCAAAAATGTCACACTTGTTTGATTCAGCCATCCGGGGGCATTGCAATAGAAATAAGGTTATTTCTTCACCAGCTCAACTCATCTTGTATATGTATTCTCTCTGGAGCACATTCAACCAGCTTATCAGTGGTAATTGTTCATTCTATCGTGCAAACCCTAACCCTAATTTCAGCTATAAAATAGGGAAATTTTGCATGGCAGTTTGCATGCCCGACTATTTTAGTAAAATTGCATAGAAATAGAAAATATCAAGATTTGAGATATTACATGATCTTAAACATCTTTAATATTTAATTGCGGAAGTATACTCACTACGATCTCCGAGCTATTTAAAGTTTTCTTAACAACTTCTTTACATTATAACTCACACTCATTTTATTATCAATTTATCCATTTAAGTAGTAGTAGTATGGTTGGCCTCTTACTTTTGTAGATGGTTTAAACATGTAATATACTTATTGTTTTTGGTGATCTTAAACAACTTTAATATTTAATTGAGGAGGTATACTCACTACGATCTCCGAGCTATTTAAAGTTTTTTTAACAACTTTTTTATATTATAACTCTATTTCATTATCAATTTATCCATTTAGGTAGCGGTAACATTAGGAGTAATAGTAGTCTTCCATGAATTGTTGATTATCTATTTATCAGCTATGAGAGCTATGAGTTATTCATGCATGGCTACGAGTTAATCTATTCATTAATTACCAGTTATTTTTTAAAGTCTTTTTTATATAATTGTTTATTTCGTATTTTGCACAATTGCCATAGAATCAATCTAGAGAGTACACTTGTCTTATCCTCATCCCTAGATGAAAAACATGAGTCATAGTCCACCCCAAATCTGAAATAAAATCGTCTATCAACATAATAATTATTTTTAGGCATTCAAATTTTATCATTCTTTATTCTTAAATGACAAATTATACCTTTATTTTAGGCATAGATAGTCATAATATGTTAGTTTTTTAAATGATTGAAATTAAATTTCTAAAATAATGTTTTTTCTTTCTTTATAATCTAAGTGATTAAAAAAGACTTTTCTTTATTTTTCTTAATAAAAGTTTATTTTCTTTTGTCTTGCAAAAGTGACTAAGCAAGAATTTTCTTTCTTTTCTAAGAGCTAATTGGCATTTTCCTAATGAATTCACAACCTTTTAGTGAAGAATTGAGATAGATGAGGGAAAAGTAATAGCATAATTATTTAAAATATTTTAGAAACTTATTTTATATAATCTTCATGAACTTTTTCATGAAGGTAGATATGTATTTTTTTCCAAACCTTTAAGTGAAGAATTGAGATAGATGAGAGAAAAATGATAGCATAATTATTTAAATATTTTATAAACTCATTTTAAAAGATTTTCATACTTTTTCATTAAGGTAGATATGATATGTATTTCCTTTTCAAATTAAAAAAAAGTATACTTACTATACTTAAAATGATTGTATGATTTTATATCTCTATTGTCAAAAAAGCCTTATAATGTTTTAGTTATCCTGGTTCAACTAAAAATTGTTCACTTTTGGAATATAATATAAAAATGATAACAACATTGCGTAAAACTTTGGTAATGTTTTCAATGCCCTGGTTCAACTAAAAGTGGTTCACTTGTGGAGGATACATTACGTGTTTGTCTCTGGACAGAATGATGAAATCATAATGTCTTGGTTGGGAATTCACAATAAAAATCAACTTATCATCTCTAAATTTAACCCAGTTTGTTTTCTCTTCTACACTATATTAGTAAAATAATGGTTCAAATGTTCAAAATGAATTTATAATTAAATAATGTTCATTAACTGGTGCAATATATTCCTCCTGGAAATGCATGGATTATAATAAGGTAAATCAAACGCATGAGCTACATTGTTTTCGTTACAGTTAGTGAATGATGCTTCATATGTTAGTCTTAAACATCCCCACTGCAAAGCATAAAAACATATATATTATAAATCAGCGCTCCGTTAAAAAGAGCGCCCAAAAAACATGCAAGAGAATGTTTATATTTACCAATATGTAAAGGTGTTTTTCTTATTTACAAATATTTAAAGTTGTTTTTTCTAAAATATAATTGGAGTTGTAAATTTTTATGTTTTAAGCTAATGTTATTATTTACAAATATTTTTAAGTTATAAGAAAATGTTACAAATTTACAGATAATTAAAATTGTATTTTCTAAAATCATAAGAGCTCCACACGGATTTGATGGAAGAGAAATGAATCGTTTCCAATCCAAAGAGAGGCACAAGACAAACCTTGGGGCTTTCACCAAGAGTTCTGTAGGCACATAAATTGTAACGCACTATATAGCATCATACCTCACAACAATGGGCTCCCACGTGCATGATTATGCAATGTATAATGCATCTGTAGAGGATGAACTCGAGTGCAAGCATAAGCAAGGAGGAAAGAAGAAAGATAGGTCATACTGTTGTTATTCTTATTATAGGTTCTGATTTCCCGATAGAAAATGTGTAGAGAAAAATTGTCCAGATACATGCTCTGCCCATATATTTCTTATGCTTAACAATTTTGGAGAACTAGATCAAACATACCTCAACTATCAAGCCTCCCAAAACGATTCTTGTATATGGTCCTTATGGTATAGTTTTATGCAGTCAATGACAGGGGAACAGGTGTACACGAGAGATTTGCAAGCTAGAGACATACGTAGATTCAAGAATTCCCATGTTGTCCTGTAGAAATGGTATTTATGCTAATGTTTCTTTGTTGAACCATATGGCAGGTATCTGCGATGAACCCTATCTACGTACTTATAATTACTATAAAACCCGCCCTCGCCTCAAAGAATGACCGCCATTACTGCAATTCCTATCAGGGAGACCTTGCTCGATGCTTTGGAAAGGTATTTTTCAAAATTTATCTTGAAAGAATTTGACTTATGTAAGCCTCAAACACTTGTGAAGAAGCAAAAAACACTAAAACTGGATGAAACTAAGACCAAAATATTTTTCTCTGTAGCAACATATTATGCAATTGTTTGTTTCCTATTAACTATTTTTTTGCAATACATTTCCACTGTTCTGAAATATAATTATCAGCCCAGTATTGGTCTTTTCTTGGGGAGATTAAAGACGGAGAGAGTTAACTTGAGTTACGGCTCAGTCATAAAGAAAATTCCTTGTGGAGACTCTACCTCTTTTTACTAGTCCAGTAAATCTTCTCTAACTCACACTAGACAAGTGGAATTTTGACAAGTTAAACTTGACCAAAATACATGGACAAGTTTACAATAGACTACTTTTGGTTGAGATACTTATATGGATTTTGACTCTACGCTTTTTACCTCAACAATACTTACTCAACTTAGACCACTTTTACTTCCACGTATTTATGATCGAATTTTTGACTCCGACCAACTCCCACTTTGACTTAACCACTTCTAGTCCAACTTTTACAATGGAGATTTCTTAGTCTAAAGACTTATTAAATGAAAAACACTTTTAATGGACTTGTAACTTGAAGTAACACTAGACGCAACTATTATTCAACATACTTACAAAATCATATAACCACCACTTTTACTTCCACGTACTTACATGACTTCTATAGGTTTTACTTCAACGGAATTTTGACTCCGACCAACTCCCACTTGGACTTAACCACTTCTAGTACTATTATTCAACATACTTGCAAAATCATATAACCAATTATTAAGTAAGACGTGTGTTTTGACCACTCTGTTGTAAAAACTCAATTTTTTACATGATGAAATATTTATGGATTCTTTGTGTCTTTCACTAAACAGTAAATGTAAAAAACATTTAATAAAGTAACTCTAAAGAATATGTGTGACTCATGTCCAGTCCCTCCTTTGCACGCAACAATTCTTTGTGTCTTTCATTAAACAGTAAATGTAAACAACATTTAATAAAGTAACTCAGAAGAAAATGGGTGGCTCATGCTCAGTCCCTCCTTTGGACACAACAAATCCCAAGATATTGTCCCGACAAAGCGAGGCTCAGTGGGCAGCACCTGCGATGCAGACGCCGTGTCACCAGACATATATTTCTATGGGTAATTGTGAGAACCATGTTTCTGCAATTGGGTGGGTGATTCCTAGTCCCTTGGTAATATACCAAGGTACTTGACATATGCTAATGGGTGGTGTCTCTATACTTATTATTCCCATTTAAGCTGTGACACAACTCCTCCTTCATCTAGTATTATTACAATAAACCCGATACAACATAAGTATCAACAGAAATAGTGCGAGACATACATATAAACTCATTCATTATAAAATATCTAACCACTTATTCACAACAACATATAGCTGCAACTCAAACACATTCATCATTCACACATATAAAACAATATCTAACGTGGAAACCCATCCGGGAAAAACCACAAAGGAGCTCCTCATCTAGAATGAGAAATATATGGCACTCGTTTGTCTGCACACTAAGCTACAGATTTTTCTCTAGATATTTATTTCTTATCTATACAAACTAAAGTATCCTCTCATGCTCTCTAGTAAATTGTTGTTATTATTGTTCTACTTAACTATATTGATGATCCACACACATCCAGGATTGACTCAACTTCCTCTATGACTCTACTGTTAATCCACACATAACCTAGATTGAATCAATCTCTTATACACTCCTGTGCACTCAACTAAAGGTTCTTTGACTCCTCTCTATGACTCAACACACTAACAAATGACACAACTTAGAGAATCTAACAATGACCTGATCCCACATAGGATAACAATGACCAGAGTGTAACTGGCATAAAGCTTGGGTTCCTCCTTTTATAGACTCTTACATGTCGATCTCAATCGACTTCATACAGTTAGCCAACAAGTTTTCTTTCATATTCTATCGACACATGTCAGTAGGCACTAACAACCCAACTTACAAATATGCTTTCATACGCACAACTTCCGCCAACTCTTTTTTGACCTTGTATCCATGCTCTTTCTGAACTATCACTTTCTAGTTGTTGCACCATTGCACGCCTTTTGACATGGTTTACTCTGTCACATCTTTCCTTGTCACATCCTTTCCTTTGGTCATGTCTTCTCTTCTGTTGAGAGTTTTCTTCTTCTGTTATCGCGGTTTCCTCTTTGGCTACTTGTTTCCTTAGATCTTTCTTCTTTGTCTACTTGTGTTTTCCTTCTGTCGCATTTTCCTTCCTAACTGCTTCTTCTACATTGTTCTTCCTTCCTTCCTTCCATGATTTCTTTTGTCGCAACTCCTTTCCCTTATTTTCCTTTTTTTCATTCATTTATTCTTCCTTCTCTACTTTTGTCACCGCTTCTTTTACTTATTGCGACCTTACTCTTCTCATACTTGGGAAGAATTCTAAATAAACTATGTCTATCTTTTCATAGGCCCAACAAGCCCCAAATAGTCACATGTGGCTCGTCCTAATCCACGCGAAGATATTCCTCCTTTCTTTGACTTGTGTTGACATTACATTGAAACTCTTAAAATATTTACACTACTTTCTCTGCCTCCTGTCACACAACTTTCTTTACTTTCTGGAAGTTTTCCACAAGGTCAAAACTGAGGATTTCTAATACTACGATCCTTGTTGCTTTCACTACTCATTGTACTCTGTAATGTACAAGCTAACTAGTTCCTGTAATCCTTTCTACTTCATCCTACAACTATGCATCATTTTCATTTCTTTCCTAATGTTGCATGCACAATCCTGTAAGCTGTTGCTACAATTTCTTCATTTTTGTTGCCTTGGCAATTTTTTCTGCTAAGGGGAAATTTTTCATTGCACTCTTCATCTCGATTACATTTTCCTCAACTGTGCGCAACTCCTCTGTGACTTTTTCTAGTTCTGCATTGTTGGCATTTTTTCCCCTATGACCCAAGTTCAATCCTCTTCCTCTGGTCAGCGCAACAAAGCCCAAGATATCGGTCAGACATAGCAGAGCCTAGTCGACAGATCCTACAACATCGATGCTGTCTCACCAAAGATATCTCAGTTCTTATGGGTAACTTCCAAAACCATGTTTCCGCAGTTAGCGTGGGAGGGTGTTTAAGTATTTGTCCCTGCCCCAAGCTTTCCAACGAAGACCGAGAGGGTGGGTTGGTGGTTCACACTTTATATATCAATACTGAAGTATTAATTTCCCTTAGTTATGCAACCTTCACAAATGCACAGTGAATACCCATTGCAGATGTATTCATTACTTGAATTACAACATTCATATAGCTGTCTCTTAAAGACACATTAAAAAATAAAAAATTAACACAGTAAATAGGCACTTGTCTAAAGTACTCAACATTCACATAGATACATAGCATGTAACATTGAAACCCATCCAGGAAAAAACCACAAGGTGCTCTTCATTTGGCATTCGCATGAGAAAATATATGCACCTTTTGGTTGTACATAAATCTGCATACTATGTTAAGATCTTTTCTTCTATCTCTACAAACCTCTTTTCCCTCTCATTCTCTCTGTTCTTCTCTACCTTTATCACTCTACTCTAATCCTACTTAGTGATCCATGCACAACCCGAATCAACTCAACCTTGTCTATATGTCTGTGCACTAAGCTACAAATCTACTTACTCTCATGCACTTAGTGATCCAAAGTTACCTACTCAAAACTGTTGTATCCTCTACTCAGCTCAAAAGCATCTAACAAGAACTAGCTAACAGGATATTGCTTGACGGGCTAACCCATATACAGCTTGGGTTTATCCTTTTATAAACTTAATAAAGACTCTATATATTCCCATAGATGATTGTTACAGACTCAATCCTGACTTGATACAGACTCTAACAGACTCAGCTACAGTTGCTATCTAAGCCAACTTACTATCCTCAGCCTATCGGCTGTCTTTCCTATTCTAGAAAAATATGAACAAAGAGGTGCTATCGTCTTGACTTACAAAAATGCCTTTATGCGTGTGGCTTCTACCAGCTCCAACCGAGCTCATACCCATGATCGCTAAGGTTTGTTTCTTCTATACATCATGCCTTACTGTCTCTTTTTGGTCGTTACATTGTCAGCACGCTTACTTCCATGAATATTCTTCAATGTCATCACATCTCTTGTATTGTAATTCCACCATAGCTTACAAAACTAGAACAGCTTCCTCGTCTCGCGCCTTCTCTTTTTCTTTCTCCTTTTCTTCCTTCTTCTATCGCAACATCCTTTCACTTTTTCCTTGATGTTGTTTTGTATGTTGTAACTCCTTATTATTCTTCCTTGTACTCTTTTTCCCTTAATTAGGAAGAATTCCATATGAATTCTTCCCTTTTATCCTGAGCCAAACAAGCCCCCAACACTCACCCATGGCTCATCCCGAACCACACGTGCTACTGCTCCATACACTGACTTGCGTGAGTTTTGTTCTGAAAATCCTCTACTATTTTTGGCAGCTTCTCTTTTTCTACATGCACTTCCTCCTCTACCTTTTGCATGTTCTCCAATAAGTCGGAATTGACGTGTTCCAGCATGCTTCTTTCTACTAAGGTTGCGACATCGCGCACCTTCTAGTGCATAAGATGAATTAGCCTGTGACACTTTCTGCTTTTTCCTATAGCTCCTCTATCTTTTCCTCAATATGTTGTTTCTGTGTGCGCAACACAGTGGTTTGTTGTTGCAGGCTACGCATTTCTACGGTCTTGACCTTTTTTTTCTCTAAGGGAACCTACTTTATTTCATTCCACATCTGCGGGATATTTGCTTGCATCCCAATGAGGTCACCTACAATCTTCGGTGATTGCTCATCATCCATTAAAGTTTCCCAAGTCTAGGAAACTTGGTTTATTGCCTTGGAACATGTGTGTTTGGAATTTTCTATGTCATTTGTAGTCGATGTGGATGCGTATCGTCTTTGTGCCGATACTTCAGGAGGTGTGTCGGGGGTCCTTTTCTTTTTTAAGCGCACTATTTTTTTCTTAATGTCCATTACTAATTCTGCTACTGTGCTATTTTGGCGTCCAATGCCATGTCCGGTGATATGCTTTCTTCCTNGTGTCGGGTGTCCTTTTCTTTTTTAAGCGCACTATTTTTTTCTTAATGTCCATTACTAATTCTGCTACTGTGCTATTTTGGCGTCCAATGCCATGTCCGGTGATATGCTTTCTTCCTCCAAGCTGCTATAGGAAAAAGAGACTGTTTCACTAATTCTCTGATAGTTACCATCCACTTCTAGTTTCCTTTGCTCAACTTCTTGCATTTCACTTTTCAATCTCCTCAGGTCTTGATGTGCAACCTTTATTTGTGTAGCGAGGTTACACTCTCGTAGCCTTATTTCGATATTAACAACATTCTAGACATCATACACTTCATTCATATACATAGATGAGAAGTCTATTATGAGCTAGTTAGTATCCTGAAAATTAAGATTAGATTACAATGTTCTACACTTAACAAAAACCTTAGGGACCTGTACTGTTATTGGACGGTTTGGCACAGAGACCACGGTTTTCTCTATTCATGATGTCTTAGATGGGGCTTGGGAGTCTTCTTTTGTACTTAGACCATCGAAAAAAATATTAACTTCTTCCACCGCTTTACAGAGAACCTTAAGCAAATTAGTGATGGTACCTAAAAGTTCCTCTTTTCATTCTCCTATAGGCTTGAAACTGGATTGTGCAGCTTCAGTGATGGCATCAATCATGAGTTGCATATCACCACTGTCCAAGATGACAGTGTTTGTAGTGCATTCAGCTTTCATCTTCTTCTTTGGTCTGCTTGGCGGCACTTGTTGTTGTTGGGGTTTCTCCTCCTCATCTTGGTCTGCCTGAGGTTCCCCCTCACCATGATCATATTCTAGGTATGTGGGTGGTGAAGGGTTGCAACTTTCACCGCACCAAATGAAGAGGAAATTTCTAAACACCATTTATGACCCCACTGTTATCTTTGCTGTGAAAGTATTGGCATCCAAGTTACTCTGGAAAATGCATTTAGATAAGTGTATGGCGGGAGAAAACGCGTTTGTAGTTCTCTACGCATAAGGGATCCAATCATATTGGTGTTATTTTTTGTTAAAGGAGCTTATCCAAGATGAAACTAATGCACAAGAAAGGCACTGGGCATTCCACTACTCCTAGCTGTTAATTCTAATCTCATTCCTTGCATGGTCTCAACCAAAATACTACCACGGTGTTAAGCTGGAAGTGCCCTGTCAAGAGGCGAGGTATCAGAACCTCTGGTTCAAGAAGGAGTACATAGAATGGAAGCAAGCAAGCAATATTGATTTTTTATACATACAGAGGCTATACGCCATCAGGTAAGAAGTATGTCAAGACTAGATGTTGCCACTCTCTAGTAGTTTCATTCCATAAAAATTCAAACTTAATTATGGAATGAAACTACTGGAGAGTGGCAACATCTAGTCTTGACATACTTCTTACCTAATGGCATATAGCCTCTGTATGCATAAAAAATCAATATTGCTCGCCTGCTTTCGTTCTTTGTACTCCTTCTCGAACCAGAGGTTCTAATACCTCGCCTCTTGACAGGGCACTTCCAGCTTAACATCGTGGTAGTATTTTGGTTGAGACCATGCAAGGAATGAGATTAGAATTAACAGCTAGGAGTAGTGGAACGCCCAACGCCTTTCTTGTGCATTAGTTTCATCTTGAATAAGCTCCTTTAACAAAAAATAACACCAATATGATTGGATCCCTTATGCACAGAGAACTACAAACACAATTTCTCCCACCATACACTTATCTGGATGCATTTTCTGGAGTAACTTGAATGCTAATACTTTCACAGCAAACATAACAATGGGGTCATAAATGGTGTTAAGAAATTTCCTCTTCATTTTCCTCCTCCTCAACATGGTCTACATGATCTTGCCGTTGGATTTATTCTTCAAGAACTGGGACATGCCACTCTTTCGACCATCAATCAACAATTTCTTGGACCTCATTCGTTGCTATGATATATCTTGTTGGTATCTTCAGTTGCTGCAGCTGTTGTCGTGGATGTAGGTAAACATTGTGCGGACCTACTTCAAACTTAATTATGGAATGAAACTACTGGAGAGTGGCAACATCTAGTCTTGACATACTTCTTACCTGATGGCGTATAGCCTCTGTATGCATAAAAAATAAATATTGCTTGCCTACTTCCGTTCTATGTACTCCTTCTCGAACCAGAGGTTCTGATACCTCTCCTCTTGACAGGCACTTCCATCTTAACACCGTGGTAGTATTTTGGTTGAGACCATGCAAGGAATGAGATTAGAATTAACAGCTAGGAGTAGTGGAATTCCCAGTGCCTTTCTTGTGCATTAGTTTCATCTTGGATAAGCTCCTTTAACAAAAAATAACACCAATTGATTTGGATCCCTTATGCCCAGAGAACTACAAACGCAATTTCTCCCGCCATACACTTATCTGGATGCATTTTCCAGAGTAACTTGGATGCCAATATTTCACAGCAAAGATAACAGTGGGGTCATAAATGGTGTTAATAAAAAATCCTCTTTTAATTCTTCGCACACCGAACTTTTCCTTCATTTTCTTAGCTATGTTAGCTCTTGATCCTTTTTGAGTTGCAGGGATGGGTATATTCCAGATGATAGTAGGCCCATGATGGCAGCAATGAGCTCCACAGTCACAGGCATTTTTTTTCCTAACTAGATAATGCCATCATGGTATCGTAGCAATAACTGCTTAACACATGCGTTAATTTGGGCACCGTGCCCAAAATGTGGCATGTATAGAGATGATAATATGCCAGACTTCTCCAGTTTTGTAGCCCATTCTTGTATCACATACTTGCAAGGTTCCTCCAGGGTGTCTGGCACAACATTTGTATAAAATTTGTGGTCTAAGTTTGATTGTGTCTTGGTGTCACGGTCACCGTAAAATATCCTTTGTATTTTGGGTAAAAACCTTTTACTACCTTCACCCCCTTAGGTACTGACGACACCAATAGTGGGGGGTTTCCTTTCCTTGGTATGGAAACCTTGGGTGCATTTCTGCATCAAGATGGGACATATGGTAGTATCAAGTTTCTCATCTCAAAATTATCCATCAGTGGGGCTGCCTCTATGGTTATGACTACTTTTCCCTACCTCTTTCTGGTGTTGGTGCACTGTGACCATGGAGGTGCTAGCGGGCTTGGTTTATCTTTCTGGATTTTTTTAGCGTTCTTTGACTTGACTCCAGCACTATTTTTCTTATTAATAGGGCCCATGGGTGCTGGGATATATCCAGTAGCATCTTCCATTATTCGTGTTACGGAGATAAACTTCCTATGGCTTGGGGTGCACCACAACAGACAGCTAGACACCGGAAATCAATATTTCCCAATATGCAAGAGAAACCAAACATATAACACTAAGGGATATCGAATTGTACCTTGTTTCGGACGATTGAAGTAGATACCTACTGATATTTTCCAATTCGCATGTATACACGAGTATAGGTTTAAAAAGTAGTCACGTACAACAATAAACAGGGGTTTTTTAGGGATGATCTTAGAACATCAAAGGATAATGCAATTACATGGGGTCTAAAGATTCTATAGAGGGACATAATATGTGATCAACCATATGTGGTAAAATCAGCTATAACAATCAGGGTAGGTAATATAGGGTTGAATTCAACTGCTTTTGTGCTTGAGACATAAATGACCATACTATAACCTTACTAGGTCGTTGCTCAGAGTTTGCCATAATACTAGTGTTTTCCTTCGATATTCCAAGGTAGTGAGGTTTGATAAATACCCTAACCATCACTAGGCGTACTTCATACATACCATTTAAATTTTCTTAAAGGATTCCATCCTTTTCGCCGCATGGGAGTACCCCCACTCTTAGATCACAGATTTTTGCAATCTACCACTACTGTCCTGTCACTGAATTAGTAGTTATTGTTAAGAAGCATGTTGGTACGCCAGAAAGTTCGATGTCAATTTTTTTATGTCCTTACTAACAGGGTGCCGTGTATTTTCACACGTGCGATCTCTTTCCACTTCGCACATCCCTTCTAACACCTGGATATTATGGTGGCTGGGTCACTATCCATCAGATTTGTCATGATTTTATACCACATCGTGTAGTTATTCCTAATTATGTTGCATTGATGGAGGTCCTTGTTTGCAATGGTTATATCCGTACATATTTTCTCCTTTAGCACATGTAGCGCAGCATCATCCGGTGGATGTTCGTTTGTAGCTTCAACTGTCTAGGTAAAGTTTAAAGTTAAACTTTCCCACTCATTAGTTCCTCGTCCCAGCTCCTCGGAAGTGTACCAACTTCTGGGCACCATTTCCAAGGTGTGGATGAATCGGCGAACCCATTCATGTCACATAAATTCTTTCTAAGCAGTGCAGCCAGTTTTCTATGGCTTCTCTTGAGTCAGATGTGCACGAGCTTACATTGAGCCAACTCAAGTTTCCATCAGCTGTGGGGTTAGTATAATATTCTTTCGAATACATGATGTTATATATTTAGTCCAAATAGTTCTCTTATCCCTTGCTATGCATAGGTTCAACATACCATTGCCCTTCAAGGGGATCAATGAGCGCAACCACTCTCATCTCGGAATCATCAAAATATAGGACCCTTTTCTTGCAGTTTGTGATTGTCTGGTTATCAATAGCCCCATCAATACCTAGAAGTGCAGGGTATGGATTTGTGTCATCAAAAATGTCAATGACCTTGAAGTCAACATATGTTCTTAGGCCTTCAACGTCCATGGGCACTTGGGATAGTGTACCTATTGGTAGCACCTTCAACTGGTTTGCAAGTCGTAGCTGAATATCAGACCATTCCAGTTGCAGCTTGTTCATGCTTTCCCATGTCTGTATTGTCAATATATTGACATCTGAGCCCAAGTCGAGTATGATATGGTCTATATCATAATCTCCGACTTCTTATATTTGGACTTAACATGACTCGACTTACAAAGGTTGGCAAGAGACCAACTTGATTTACATAAAATGGAGGGGATCGCTTGCCTCAAATGAGACTCACGTTTAACCCCCTCAAAATTCATCAATTACATTTACAAAATTAACTTGACCACCTGAAACCCTACCAAATCAATTTAATATTTTGTATGATGTAAACTAACCTACCAACTGACATGCTTTTCTCCCTGCAAAAATTTAGCAAACCCATAACATATAAAGGATCCCGACCATTTTGAATACATTTTACAAGGACCATCGACCGGTTACAAATTTAAAATTTGAGCCATATTAAGATACCTTAATTTCCTTCGACCAATGAAAGTCATAGTATTCATTTTGGCAGTCACTCATCGCAGAGGCCTTTTGTATAATCCTCTTCCAACCTTGTTTTCTTCTCTGCATCCCTCCTCCTACACTGGCGCTCATCGGCTTCATTTGTTGAGGCATCTCCCATGCCAAAAAGAGGGAGGGTTCGACACACACGCATAAGACACCGGTCAAAGATTTGTTTTCCTGTATTTGCACATTCTTCATGTAGATCATACTAGGCGCTGATTTCAGAATGTACCTTTTCTTGTAAATATACCAATTTTTCTTGAATCGAATGTATAACAGAGTTATACTATCGCTAAGAATTTAGAGTTTTATAGTTTTGAGCAGAACAAAAGTGTGCACATATCACTGGTGATGTAATTGTTGGCCTTATTTGAAAAACCATCACTTGAAATCTCTAGATCAAAATACTGCATGTTAATTTGGACAGCTTCATAGGACAAAGCTGCAACAATGTCTACAGTCACAGACAAAGTTGACAAAGTATAAATAGTGAGCGTACTAATTATGATAGTGTCCAAATAGCACAGAAATCCTCCCTTGAAATTCTTGTAAAAGACTCAACCCTGAAATCTTCTTTAAACCTGAAAATTGCTCCCGCAACCACGTACAATTTCAGAATCCGACTGGGGAAAATCTAGATCTCTATTCTTGTTATTATTCAAAGTATATTAAATAAATATTGGAGTAATAGGATAGGTTCGAGCCTTCGATTGCAGCAGCTTATTTACAAGTACCATGAGTGCAGCTCTAGCTTCCACGCAGGTTAAATACAGTTTGTTTCCTTTCGCGTTTTCGTATGAATTTGCATTTGCAGAAACATTTGCTTGAGCAGGATAAGGCTTACCTAATAGTTAAAAGAGCCTCTCCAAGGACGACAAATCTAACTGTATCCTAGAGAGTTCATGTGCGACATTGTAAATCGCTTCTTTAGAAAAAGCCGAGCCCTTGTTTCCCTTATAATATATCAGTTTTCTTTCGTGCATGATCACCATCCATATCAGCATGCACTTCCTCATCTTCTTTGTTTTGCTTTCTTTTGTCTTTGGTCATCAGCACCAAGGCGTACAAGAAGTTGGTTGGTATTTTCAAGCAAATTTGTCGAGTGCTCATTCTTGCTCTCCTCCACCATGTTGACAATATTCTAGTGGGTTTCCTCCAGGTATCACGTGATATGATCCCATATCAACAACTCGAAACTGTAATTAAATCAGTTTTTGTTTGATCGCAGCTTCAAATTTCATATGAGCACTGGTGTAAATGAACAGCTGGAATTAGTAAGTGAATAAGCAAGTCAACAATCACCCACTCAACCGCTTCAGTCCGAGATCAGTCAGCAATCTCCGCACCCATCGCTAGGGATCTTCCTCAGTAGTTCAACTCGACAAGAAGGGAACCATATTTTATATGCACTCAACATCTTCAACGCAGTTAGTCGGATGAAAAGTTACAATTGACTATAGATGCTCTATCGGTCTCGACAACATCGGTATAATCTTCTCAAGTGGCATGTGCTCTTTTTTTTTCCTTTTTTCCCCCTTTTTCTCTTATTTACTATAGTTGGGTTCTCTCCGTCATTTTGGGGTAGGTATGGTTGATTCAAAACTGTTCGATTCTTCTGTCTCCTCCAACTATGGTCAAGTGGTCTTTTGTTGCATTTGTTGCAGCATCATGGAATCAAATTAAAGGGGCTAGTGATGACATTTAATGACAATGATACACATAAATTGATTATTGTGTTAATCCTTCTTTTATATATAGACAACACATCGGCATATGAGCATACATTCCTAGTGTCGATGTAGCCTTCCTCAATCTTCCACGCAGGTAGCATCAGGACATGTTTTCACCAGATCTCCGTGGGTAGTGTATAACCTAAAAATTGTCCATCCTAAAAGTGATAATATCTATATATATGGGTGATTGTTCCATGACAACATATGCAAATATACTATTCGATTGTAAATTTAAATGACATAATGCTTATCATTCGTTTGGTCAATGGTTATATACCATAAATGATTGTCAACAACTCAATTGATATAAGGTCAGTCAGTCAGAAAAATTGCTCACATAATAGTCGACGGATCTCCATTCTACACAGTTCCTTCCACATATACTATCAATATATTTTGTAAATCATCATAACTACCAGCCCATGTCATATTATAGAAATCTGCTCAATGTGATTAACTAACAACTAAAAAATCGAGAAAGTAACAAAATCTTATCTTCCATGTTGCAGGTGTTTTCTTTACCTAGGCATAAGCAAACTTTCTTGGAGGCTCTTCCAAACATATTATGTTCTCTTCCAGGTTCAAAACACTCCTCTTTTGCTGTTTTTGTCACCCAGCCAAAAGAAGATAGCAACGGCGCTAGATGTTGAAAGTTAGGCTTTCACTTCACATTCAAGCATACTTTACACGCTCATACACAACAATCAAACACAAGTATTGGGAAGGGACGTCCAATCCACCTTTCTATTCATCCTTGATGCTTATTTATACATTATGAGATAGGTTGGAGTGGTTGTACCCACTCCAACTACTCATTTGTCAATATCTCTTTAACTATATAATTATACAAACATGATGACATTTAGGAGGGCAAGTAGCCCCCTCTACACTTACCTAGTGGAAAATGCAAACAACCCATAGTCGTCGAACTATTCCATTTATAATAATGCTGGTTGATTTATCTTCAAGACCTTGCTGATCATCGCGCAAGTTTTGGGCATTCCGAAGACCGAAAAATCGCAAAGAAATCCACAAACAATGTAGAGACCCAAGAATGTTGAACTAAAACCCTTACGTGGCACAAAGGATGAAAGGTTACAATGCAAAGATCAATGTTCAAGATAGGATAAACCCTTAGGGTTTATTGATATGACATGTATGTGTTATATCTAGGAGACAAAGGACAATCATGTGGCCTCTTAAAATCCACCGCGATGTTAATACCAGTACAAACCCAAACTATAATGTTTTCCAAGGATCGATTTATCCACCATAGTGTAAATAAAAACACAAATTATAATGTTTTTCCAAGGATTGAATTATACCTTTACCTCACTTCAATGCCTTTGTATTTGTGTTATGGTCATGTGCTATTTATCTTAGCAAGGGTAATTTTTTTTGGTGTTGTAAAGAGCTAGACATTTTATAAGTCTATGTGTTTAAGCCTTGGCTTAGGAACTTATTTAGCTAGGCTTCTATCCCTCCACCGTCAACACTTACACAATGGTTACACATAGTTTTGTGTTAGCTACTTGAGCTAAGTAAGACCTGAAACCTCTTTCCTTAATCTTTCCCTTTAAAGAGTTTACCAGTATGAAAAACCAAAGGGGAAACATAAACAACAAAAACACAACTGTAGGTAACAGAGAATGATGATATACTTCCATAACTTGAATAGGTACAGTAACAACTTAATAACGAGCACATAATAGTTGCTTGAAAGGAATATTTATAATAAATGAAATAAGGACCAGACACATTTTTACAAGTTGTTTATCACCTAGTAACATTTATTTGGTTATCGTATGTTTGTCCTTATGTTGGAACACCATATAAAGCTATCTATCCTATGAAATTATAGACAGATATCTATTACAATTTTTTTTTTTATTTTGTAAATTTGAAGATGTTATAATCTATCTTAGTTGTCCATATGTCGGCGCATAATTTGTGTCGACAAATTATGGTCAGACGCCCAAGAATACTTTCTTCTCTTTCTAAACATCAAACAATACTTTCTTTTTTGTTGTCAGTTTCACCTGCGGTTGTCCATGTTGTGCATCATAGTCTTCTCAAGTCACAGTACCTCCCCTTGTGATGACAACAATGCTTACATCTATTAGATCAACATAAATCATCTAGATGTTCTTCTTGGGGTTCCGATTGGAATTCTGCATAGGGTTGGGATTTCCCACAGTTTGAGCATGCCACTTCATAATTATTTGTGGACACTATTTGTCACGTCCCCGTGCCTCCGACCGGAAAGGAGGACGCGATCCATGGCATTAACCAAGCATACTAACAACCTCATGAACATGTACAGGAAGTAAAATGGCAAGACATAATGCTGAAGTAGAATGCATTCAAGCAAAAACATGCACATATACAATTGTTCATCATACACAGCTGAA
>LPNX010568335.1:47235-68287 GCA_001517045.1 Pseudotsuga menziesii
CGTTCCAGTGCTATTCAGGGGTGATGGAGAAGAAGGCCAGCCCTCTAGCTCTGTCTGTGTGGTTTCTAGCACCAGGTTTATCAAGCAACCAAGCCAACACCCTTACTCCTCACACAGTCCAAAGACCAACAATTCCACTCAGGAAATCAATTCAGCTCTCACAGCTTAAACAGGGAAAAAAACGAATTACACAGCCCCAAACGTAACAGCAAAATCGGCTCACAATATGGAAAAAAACACACAGTCCTGAAGCTTATCATTGAGCACAACTCTCAGCAGGGAAAAATGTCCCAAATAGCCTGTGCGTGAGGCCAATAGTCGCTGAGACAGTCAAAAACGTGAATGGCCCTTCACAGCCATGGTAAAAACACATGAATTTCACAAAAACGTGAATGGAAAAATGCACCAACAGCTCCCAAAACGTGAGGAAGACAACCCAGTCCCTGACACTACAAAAACGACCTCCAATCCATGGGAAAAATGAAACTAACAGCCAAAATCGTGGAAAGAAAAGACACAGGAAAAACTCCAGCTGCTCCCAAAACGTGAGGAAACTGAAAAACGTGAATGCATAGCAAAATGGCATATGTTTTTGGGCATTTTCCTTGCCAAGGAAGTTAGAACACGATTTTCAAAAATGGGTCTCTGCCCAATTCGAATTTCTTTGCCCATACTCTTCCCCTTCCATGCAATAACTAACTCAACCACATTCTGGCAGAAATAAATGATTGGGGAGAAAGACAAGAAAGGTAGTTGACAGCTTGGTGGGTCTTCTCATAGACATTTGGTTTTTCTCCATTGGCCCATAGGTTAAATATTTCACCCCCCCTTATCCTTAGAAAATCATGCCCCATTCGATTTAGTTGCCGCGACCGTAGCTGGTTCTGTCCATTAATTAATTATGATGCATATTTACATGACGGCCAACATATTATATGCCGCATGCCCCGATGGACCTTCGGTGACAAAATTAAATCCAAAACATAGCATTACCGATCAATGGCGGGGCCTTGGCCTTTAGCTCCACACCATGATCATTACAATATATACATCATATACATCTAATTTAACGTGGTCAAAACCGGGACATTACATTCCCCTCCCCCTTCAATAGCACTGTCCTCAGTGCTTTACAAAATTGAACAAAATGCTACACTGGTATCGCCTCAGTGTTCCGCAGAATTGAACAAAAATGGATGTTCCAATCGCATGGCATCCTGCAGCTCCCATGTAGCCTCTTCAGGTCCGAAGTGCTCCCATTGCACCTTTACTTGACCTATGGCTCGGTTCTGGAGCATTGTGACCTTCCTGTCGAGGATGCGCATTGGCTCGATTCGGAACTCTCCCTCGGGTTCCACCTGAATCACATCCCAATTTATCACATGGTTAGGATCATGTACATATATCTTAAGCAAAGAAACATGAAAAACATTATGAGCTCTAGTGCTAGCAGGCAATGCAATTCCATATGCAGCTGGCCCTATTCTCTCAAGCACTTCAAACGGCCCACAATATCTTGGTGACAACTTGGCAAAACTCCCAAGCTTCAAGGAACTCTTCCTTGCCCTCACTCTGAGGTAAACATGATCCCCAACACTGAACTCTCTGTTCACCCTATGCTTATCTGCATAGCTTTTCTGTCTGTCCTGTGCTGCTTTTAGCTTCTGCCTGATCTTTACAACCTATTGCTCCATTTCCTTGATCAATTCTGGTCCAAGCACAATCCTGTTCACTGGATTATCCCAAGTCACTGGTGTCCTACACCTTCTTCCATACAAAGCTTCATATGGACTCATCCCCAAGGATGCTTGATGTCCATTATTATAAGCAAACTCTACCAAGTGCAAGTAATCTTCCCACTTGGTTGGTTTGTCCATCACATACATGTGAAGCATATCTTCAAGCACCTGATTAACTCTCTCAGTCTGACCGTCTGTCTGAGGATGGTATGATGCAGTGCTGAAGTTTAGCTTTGTACCCAAATCTGCAAACAACCCCTTCCAAAAGTTGGAAGTAAACTTGACATCTCTGTCAGATACTATTGCCTTCGGCAATCCATGCAATTTGAATATCTCCTTCATGAAGATCTTTGCAATGTCACCAGCCTCATACGTAGACTTAACCGGTATAAAATGTGCTGCCTTAGTCAACTTGTCTACCACAACCATGATAGAATCATGTTGTCTCCAAGTCATTGGCAATCCTGTAATAAAATCCATGGAAATAACTTCCCATTTCCATTCCGGAACTGGCAAAGGCTGCAACAAACCTGCTGGATGCTGATACTCAACCTTTACCTGCTGACATTTCATACACCTGGAAATGTACTCAGCCATATCCTTTTTCATACCTGGCCAAAAGTACTGCTTTCTAGCTGTAGCAATTGTCTTCTGATATCCTGGGTGACCATAGTACGGAGCTTGATGGATTTCATCCATGACAACTCTCCTCAAATCTGCCACATTTGGAATATAAATTCTTCCTTTATAAGTGATAATCCCATCTCCTTCCAATTTATATCCCTCATACCTCTTCTCAAGACTTTGCTGCTGCAATTTGTCTTTTACCTGCTCATACAATTCATCCCCAGCAATATGATTAACAATCTGTTGCCTCAAATCTAATTGGCAAATACTAAGAGATGCCACATGCATTTCTTTCATCTTCCTGCTGAGCGCATCAGCTACCTTATTCTCTTTTCCTTTTATGTGTTTGATCTCAAAATCAAACTCACATAAAAATTCCAGCCATCTTGCTTGCCGAGCATTCAAAGTAGGTTGATCAAACAAATACTTCAGACCACAGTGGTCTGTTCTGAGCTCAAATCTCCTACCCATCAAGTAATGTCTCCACATCTTGAGAGCATGTACTATGGCTGCAAGCTCTAGATCATGAGTGGCATAGTTCTTCTCATGCTCCTTCAGCTTTCTCGACTCATAACATATCACGTGGTTGTCCTGCATAAGGACTCCTCCAAGCCCTTGTCCACATGCATCGGTACATACCACAAAATCTTTCTCTGGATCTACAACTTTCAATACTGGTGCACTAGTGAGAAGATTCTTCAACTGCTGGAAGCTTTCTTCACACCTCGATGTCCATTCGAACTTCGTCCCCTTCTTTTGCAAAGAAGTGATAGCATGTGCAACTTTGGAGAATCCCTCAATGAATCTCCTGTAGTATCCTGCAAGTCCCATGAAAGACCTTACATCTGTCACATTTCTTGGAGTAGGCCAATTCATAATGGCTTCAATCTTTTCAGGGTCCACAGATATACCCTCTTCTGAGATAATGTGACCCAAGTGCTGAATTCTATCTCTATAGAAGTCACACTTGCTCAGCTTTGCATACAACTGGTGTTCCCTTAGCACTTGCAATGTCAATCTCAAATGCTCTTCATGCTCTTTCTCATTCTTGGAATAAACAAGAATGTCATCAAGGAAAACAAGAACAAACTTGTCCAAATACCTGCTGAAAACACTGTTCATAAGGCACATAAATGTAGCTGGCGCATTGGTGAGACCAAATGGTACCACTACAAACTCATAGTGCCCATACATTGTCCTAAAGGCTGTCTTATGAATGTCTTCATCCTTGATCCTTACCTGATGGTAACCAGATCTCTAGTCAATCTTGGAAAATACCTTTGCTCCTCTCATTTGATCAAAGAGATCATCAATCCTAGGCAAAGGATATTTATTCTTCACAGTAACCTTGTTCAACTGCCTGTAATCAATACATAACCTGAGGGTACCATCTTTCTTCTTTACGAACAAAAATGGTGCTCCCCAAGGGGACACACTCGGTCGGATATACTTCTTTTCCAACAACTCTTGCAGTTGCATATTCAATTCTAGCATCTCTGGTGTACTCATCCTGTAGGGTGCCTTGGACACTGGTGCTTCTCCTGGCACAAGTTCAATAGTGAAATCAATGTCCCTCTTTGGAGGAAGCCCTGGAATCTCATCAAGAAACACATCCCCGAATTCCTGTAACACCTGATAGTCCTCCAACCTAGGAGTTTCATCTCTTGTTTCCTCCAAAATCTGAGCTGCATACAACTGGCAACCCTTCCTACAAAACTTCTTTAACTGCATTGCTGAAACTTGCCTCACTAAAATCACCTTTGGAATACCTTTCACAACTACTAGGTTTCCTTCTTCATTCATGCATTCAAAAGTCTTATTGTAACAATCAAGCTTCACCCTATGAGCTTCTAACCAATCCATCCCAATGAGAACATCATAGGAACCAAGCGGTAGAACATTCAGATCTACACAAGTGACCAATCCATTCATGACCAATGGACACTTCTCTACCACTTCACTGACCTTCCTCTTAGTTCCAGTGGCTAACTGAACTAACCAAGACTTCCTATGCTTTACTTTCTTAAAAGCACACATATCCACTACTCTAGGAGTAATGTAACTGTGAGTAGAACCAGGGTCAATCAAAATCGAAACAGATTGCTCAACAATCTTACCTGCTACTTCAACTACAGCTGATTGGTGATCTGCCTGGCGGTCCTCCAGTGCTGCATAGATCCTAGGAACTGCCCTTGCTACTTGACCCACTGTTTCTGCTTCTTGCACATTATAGGCTGGTCTTGCACTCTCATTCTAGAGTGGACAATTTCTGCGCATGTGGGGTCCTCCACATTTCCAACATTGAAGTGGCTCTCTAATCTATTATGGATCTTTAGGCTTTTCTCCTGCCACTCCAACTGGCTTACTCGCAACTTGGGATGGCTGCTTTTGCTGATTCCTGAAGCTAGAAGGTTTGAAACCTTTCTTCCTTTGGTCAAACTTCTCGTTCTTCTTGTCCTTCCATGCCTTATGGTAATCTGGCTTACCTTTGCTTTGCTCATAGCAATACTTAGCCTTTCTTATTGCTTCTTCAAGAGTTCTAGGTTCATAAAACTCAATTCTGTCTCTATAAGACTGAGGTAATCCACTTAGAAAACGCTGGACCTTCACTTTTTCATCTCGGATGTACCGAACGTACCTCAACAGCTCCAAAAACTTGTTAGCATACTCCTCCATGGTCTGCTGTCCCAATCTTAGCTCATGGAATTCCTTAATCTTGTCATCATAATACCTGTCAGAGAGGTATTTCTGCTTGAAATACTTCTTGAACTACTTCCACTTAAGTCTTCTTTCACTGATCCTCTTCACTTGCTTGAAGTGTTCCCACCAAATGGATGCTCTTCCATTCAGATTGAATATGGCAACTCTTGCCTTCATGTTTCCCAAATAATCATGCACTTGAAAGTACTTCTTAATACCAAGAAGCCAAGCTTCAGCCTCTTGTCCAGTCTTTATCTCACCATCAAACGTAGGAGGTTTAGCTTTCTTGAATTCATCTCGAGAGCGATCCCTATGGTGTCTCTTTCTTTTTCTTTTCTGAGAAGAAAAGCTTGAATCCCCACTGGATTCTTCAGAATCAGATGACCCACTAGGAATCCTTCTCCTTCTCCTAGTACTGCTCTTACTGCCTTCTGGTCTTGCTGTACCCTGTCTAGAGTCTATCTTCTTATGCAAGTCTGTCAAACTCTGCAACATTGTAGCATTCAACTGATGCTGCTCTTCTTGGGATTTTATTAGGCTTCTCATAGTGGCTGCAACATCTGGCGGGGTCTCTTGGAATCTCCTTCCATTAGACTCTATGTCATCATTCATATTACGGACATTTTCTCCCATGGCACCTTCTGCTTGCTCAAAGGAATCCCGAGCATCATATCCGTCGTGGGTTCTCATACTGAACCACCACTTACTTACCAAACGGCACTACCTGGAATACTTCCCTGGAAGGTGACTATGATTCTGCAGACGTGTTAATAACAACACAATTGTTAGATGCATACATTGATATAAATCATAATCATTTACCTTTTCCGGAAATAATCATAAAATTACAAATGCCCAAACACACAAAAATTTTCTTCCTTAAGGAATGACTATCTGAGGGGGACGACGGGGGTCAAGGGGGCTTGCCCCCTTGTGGCTTTCCTGTTGCAGGTGTTTTCTTTACCCAGGCATAAGAAAACTTTCTTGCAGGCTCTTCCAAACATATTATGTTCTCTTCCAGGTTCAAAACACTCCTCTTTTGTTGTTGTTGTCACCCAGCCAAAAGAAGACAGCAACGGCGCTAGATGTTGAAAGTTAGGCTTTCACTTCACATTCAAGCATACTTTACACGCTCATACACAACAATCAAACACAAGTATTGGGAAGGGACGTCCAATCCACCTTTTTATTCATCTTTGATGCTTATTTATACATTATGAGATAGGTTGGAGTGGTTGTACCCACTCCAACTACTCATTTGTCAATATCTCTTTAACTATATAATTATACAAACATGATGACATTTAGGAGGGAAAGTAGCCCCCTCTACACTTACCTAGTGGAAAATGAAAACAACCCATAGTCGTCGAACTATTCCATTTATAATAATGCTGGTTGATTTATCTTCAAGACCTTGCTGATCATCGCGCAAGTTTTGGGCATTCCGAAGACCGAAAAATCGCAAAGAAATCCACAAACAATGTAGAGACCCAAGAATGTTGAACTAAAACCCTTACGTGGCACAAAGGATGAAAGGTTACTATGCAAAGATCAATGTTCAAGATAGGATAAACCCTTAGGGTTTATTGATATGACATGTATGTGTTATATCTAGGAGACAAAGGACAATCATGTGGCCTCTTAAAATCCACCGCGATGTTAATACCAGTACAAACCCAAACTATAATGTTTTCCAAGGATTGATTTATCCACCATAGTGTAAATAAAAACACAAATTATAATGTTTTTCCAAGGATTGAATTATACCTTTACCTCAGTTCAATGCCTTTGTATTTGTGTTATGGTCATGTGCTATTTATCTTAGCAAGGGTAATTTTTTTTGGTGTTGTAAAGAGCTAGACATTTTATAAGTCTATGTGTTTAAGCCTTGGCTTAGGAACTTATTTAGCTAGGATTCTATCCCTCCACCGTCAACACTTACACAATGGTTACACATAGTTTTGTGTTAGCTACTTGAGCTAAGTAAGACCTGAAACCTCTTTCCTTAATCTTTCCCTTTAAAGAGTTTACCAGTATGAAAAACCAAAGGGGAAACATAAACAACAAAAACACAACTGTAGGTAACAGAGAATGATGATATACTTCCATAACTTGAAGAGGTACAGTAACAACTTAATAACAAGCACATAATAGTTGCTTGAAAGGAATATTTATAATAAATGAAATAAGGACCAGACACATTTTTACAAGTTGTTTATCACCTAGTAACATTTATTTGGTTATCGTATGTTTGTCCTTATGTTGGAACACCATATAAAGCTATCTATCCTATGAAATTATAGACAGATATATATTACAATTTTTTATTTTTATTTTGTAAATTTGAAGATGTTATAATCTATCTTAGTTGTCCATATGTCGGCGCATAATTTGTGTCAACAAATTATGGTCAGACACCCAAGAATACTTTCTTCTCTTTCTAAACATCAAACAATACTTTCTTTTTTGTTGTCAGTTTCACCTGCGGTTGTCCATGTTGTGCATCATAGTCTTCTCAAGTCACAGTACCTCCCCTTGTGATGACAACAATGTTTACATCTATTAGATCAACATAAATCATCTAGATGTTCTTCTTGGGGTTCCGATTGGAATTCTGCATAGGGTTGGGATTTCCCACAGTTTGAGCATGCCACTTCGTAATTATTTGTGGACACTATTTGTCACGTCCCCGTGCCTCCGACCGGAAAGGAGGACGCGATCCATGGCATTAACCAAGCATACTAACAGCCTCATGAACATGTACAGGAAGTAAAATGGCAAGACATAATGCTGAAGTAGAATGCATTCAAGCAAAAACATGCACATATACAATTGTTCATCATACACAGCTGAATTAATTCATCTTGCACAGCGGAAACAACATGCATTCACACAATCATTATTTCAACATGTTCATTTCTATTTAATTAACAGTAATTATAGAATTGCAGAGGTAAAATGCACAAGATTACTTATCTTATGAAAGCTTTGCTCCGCAACCAGCTACGTCGCTGCAACGTTCCACCCAACCATAGGCCAGCATGCTCCTCAATCTCTCAGCAACGCTGCCACCCCCGAGCTGGGCATGATTCTCCAAGGAATAAGGGAACTAGCAGGCTTACACATAGCCAGGATACACAAAAACACACAGCCAAGCCAACCAAGTTGGGTTTATCAGGCCATTAAGGAGTTGATGAAGGAAATTTTCTAAGCTGGTGAGCTCATTACAGAGCCAAGAACACCTACACTCGAACTAGCCTGACCTCTAAGACACCCATCCACACCCAACACAAGGAATCAGTCCCTTCTCTGCTACACAGTCCCTCAGGCCCTGCATTCCCTTCCAATGCTATTCAGGGGTGATGGAGAAGAAGGCCAGCCCTCTAGCTCTGTCTGTGTGGTTTCTAGCACCAGGTTTATCAAGCAACCAAGCCAACACCCTTACTCCTCACACAGTCCAAAGACCAACAATTGCACTCAGGCAATCAATTCAGCTCTCACAGCTTAAATATGGAAAAAAATGAATTACACAGCCCCATACGTAACAGCAAAATCGGCTCACAATATGGAAAAAAACACACAGTCCTGAAGCTTATCAGTGAGCACAACTCTCAGCAGGGAAAAACGTCCCAAATAGCCTGTGCGTGAGGCGAATAGTCGCTGAGACAGTCAAAAACGTGAATGGCCCTTCACAGCCATGGTAAAAACACATGAATTTCACAAAAACGTGAATGGAAAAATGCACCAACAGCTCCCAAAACGTGAGGAAGACAACCCAGTCCCTGACACTACAAAAACGACCTCCAATCCATGGGAAAAATGAAACTAACAGCCAAAATCGTGGAAAGAAAAGACACAGGAAAAACTCCAGCTGCTCCCAAAACGTGAGGAAATTGAAAAACGTGAATGCATAGCAAAATGGCATACGTTTTTGGGCATTTTCCTTGCCAAGGAAGTCAGAACACAATTTTAAAAAATGGGTCTCTGCCCAATTCGAATTTCTTTGCCCATACTCTTCCCCTTCCATGCAATAACTAACTCAACCACATTCTGGCAGAAATAAATGATTGGGGAGAAAGACAAGAAAGGTAGTTGACAGCTTGGTGGGTCTTCTCATAGACATTTGGCTTTTCCTTATTGGCCCATAGGTTAAATATTTCACCCCCCCTTATCCTTAGAAAATCATGCCCCACTCGATTTAGTTGCCGCGACCGTAGCTGGTTGTGTCCATTAATTAATTATGATGCATATTTACATGACGGCCAACATATTATATGCCGCATGCCCCGATGGACCTTCGGTGACAAAATTAAATCCAAAACATAGCATTACCGATCAATGGCGGGGCCTTGGTCTTTAGCTCCACACCATGATCATTACAATATATACATCATATACATCTAATGTAACGGGGTCAAAACCGGGACATTACACTATTTGACAGTATGATCAAATTCTCTACATTAAGAACATGTCTTCATACAAATTGCATAATCTTAGGAAAAATTTCCTAGTTTTCCACAGTTATAACATACGATTGGGCCTCTTCCTTGACCAAATACTCCTCCTTGTTGTTGTTTTTTTCCTTGGCCACAAAAATTTCCAACCCCTAGGTTGAGGGTAGTGTTCTTGTGGAAGATATTGATTTTGTTGATATTGTAGATGAGGATATTGTAGTTGTTGAAATTGTGTTGGTAGATATTGAGGAGGATGGTATGAAGCTTGCACTCATTCACCTTGCATCTGCTCATCATTCTTCATCCAGTATGTATCCATCATCTTCTCTTGCAACAACTGGAATGATCTCCAATCTTTCTCATCATATCCTACATATTTACAAAATTTACAATACATACTAGTTGGTGTAGTTACAATATTCCACCAATACAAACATTCTTCTGACTGATGGCCTCTAGTATGGCATATTCTACACCAAGGCATCCCTTGGTTTTTTATCGGGTTTAGGGCTCCTTCTGCGACATAGTTCATTAGTGCAGAGAAATTATCTTTATAGTGTCCTTCCATTCTGCATCTTGTACACCATAGCTCTTCTTGAATATCCTTTCCTTTCTTTATGTCTTAGAGTTTTTTACAGTTTATTTAATTGTGACTGAATCTGCATCATTCCTGCATTGGTTTCTCCAATGGGTGAGGACTATAGCTTCATTTCTATTTCCAAAGATTTTGTCCGCGACACATTATTTTGCTACATCAATGGAACTTGGATGTGCGTCAATAATGCGATAATGAACCATTCCTTATGTTGTACATCCGATATTTGGAAGCTTACTTTGGCAATTAATGTCTTAAATATATGGTCAAAGTCCAAGATAGACTCTTCTAGTAACTACTTGATTTATTTAATCTCTGTAATGTATTACAAATCATATTTTGGATTTCCGAACTCATCTACCATTTCAACTCAATTATGATCAAGCATTTTCTACACAACTCCATTAGCACTATAGAAAACTTCATGTCCCAATCTAGCACATGAACTCACAAATTCGTAATGATTGGCACTTTCTTTTTGTCTTTATTTTGGACTTGTCGCACAATCCATAAGACTTCACATAGAAACCAATATTTCTCTCAGTCTTCCAACCCATTATCATTAAGTATCAACAACTTAATATATGTTCCAACCATTATGTTAACTGCTGGAATGCTTGGGAAAAAAACTAACTATTTGGACACCCTTATCCACTATTCATAGCGTTTGTAGTATTTGTATTTACAACCCCACTTGGAGACAAGTTTCTAGATATTACCTCTGGTGATGTGCGCGAGATTGTAGGGGTATCATACTCATGCTTTGGTTCTGGGGCTTATGTCGATTCTTCTAATTCTTCTTCTCCTTCAGATATGGGTTGGTATACTTCTTCTTGGTCGCAAGAACCTTCGTCCATGTGTGATGTGAACTCGTAGTATATTTATCCCCTGGTCGTACTAAAACTTCCTCTTCTTGTTACAATATTTCTTCTCTTTCTTTCCCGAAATTTTCTTCCACTTCTCAAATATCCAACCTCTAGTTCAATTCCACTATCATCGTGGAACATGTCAACTTATTTTGTGCCATTTTTCACACAATTTTCCTGTGACATATCTAGCCTTTTGTGCAGGGCACCCGCAAGAACCTTCTACTCAAATATGATGCAATGGGAGCACGTGAGCGGAAAAAAACAAGAACGCTCACACACCCTTGTATGCACACACGCGCACTTGCTTCAGTAGTGGAGAACCTTCATTTCCAACATCTTTGGATGAGATGAGATTACAGGTAATATGCCACATTAGTTGTAAGGGAAGACACAAGTTGGTGTTTGGATGTCTTAGGAATAAATTGAATAAATTACACTCATTAACTTACAATTTAACTATTAAGAGAACAAATTGACTAATTTCACAATGAGGAGGTTGCAAATCCCCCGAAAAAAGGAGAAATCATTGAGGTAGAGGCATCCTTGTCAAGCTCAATGGCATGTTATGATAAATCTAGCATGAAGAGGAGAGCATGGACAAGTTGGTAAACTATTTGATATGGACCCTCTCCCACGATTACTTCCAAGTTTTTTTATACAAATTGAAGAGTCTCAATTGAGAACCTCATCTATGCCATCCTTGTGGGAAATCAAAATATATTCATGTGCAAATGATTTTTGGTCTACATTGCATAATTCATCTTGTATAGAGAATATGGACAACTTGGTGAACTATTCAATATGGACTTCAAAGGTTTTTTTTTAATTGAAGAGTCTCAAGAGATAACTTCATCTATGCCATCATTGTGTGAAATCAAAATATATTCATGTGCAAATGTTAATTTGTTAACATTGCATACTTCATCTTGTATGCAAAATATGATACTTATTTAGATGTGAAGTTGGGAATTTTTCTTGTGAAATTAAATGTTGTATATGAGAGAGATATTGTTGTAGGCATATGATAAAACATAAATCAATGAAATGATCTGAAAGCTTGTGAATGAAAACAATTATTTACAATTTACCATACCTATTCAAAATGATCTCTTCTTGCAATGAAAACTTGTAGTTTGAATGTGTATCCACTAACTTCCAATACCACTGAATATGTTTGTTAGATTCCAAGAGTGATATTCTATCCAATAGATCAAAGAGTGACGATTGAGTGTGAGCCAAATTGCAGAGTTCAGGAGCACAAATGTGCAAACAGTTGTAGAAAACCCGTGAAAATTGGTAGCAATCCCGGGAATCCATATCTCTATTTTTTTAACTAGTAACAGGTGCACGCATGCGTATTTGAGCGTGCACACACGTTTATAAGATCCTTTGTGCGCATTAACACATACTCACAACAAGATGCACACGCACTCCTACCTAAAATTTACCACATTTACTCACTAACTTTTATCCCATTTAATAACTAACTTTCTTCAACAACGTCTTGGTATTCACACATGTACGAGTATTTTTACAATATAGTCTTCACCACTACTTTCTTCATAGGCCCATGGGTGTCAATATGAGTTCTTAGGCTCCTTACCTATGGCTAGTGGAGGGTAAGGGAGGAATCCAACAATGACCATCATCACCATAATAATCATCATCATAGTCATCATCATCGTAATCATCATCATAATCATCATAATAATAGTCATCCTCATCATGATCATCATAGTCATAATCCTCATCATCATCATTGTCATCATCCTCAAATCAAACTTGGAATGGTTTCTTGTTATATATAAATATTGGGAGAGGTAAAGCTCTATTAATAAGTTGTCAATTGTGTACTGAGAAAAATGCAGAGAGTGCTTGTGCAAGCTGACATGTCAAAATCATGGACGCGAGTTCCATGAGTAATTGAAATTGATAGCTGCTATCAAGAAAGAAGAAAGCATCGAGCTATGTGGACTCTACAAAAACCTTCATCTTTCAAATTTTATAGATGTGATGTCAGAGGAGCCACGCTGTACGGAGTATCAAATGGATTACTATAAATACTGATTACTAAATCTTGAAAATGGGTGAAATCTCATTACTAAATCTTGAAAACCGTTGAAATATTTAATACACATATAAAAACTCATTACACTGATGGCCACACACTTGTTTGAATATTTTAGTTACCAGATGATCTATTCTATTCTATGGACCATACATTTGCAGACATCGATGAGAAACCATCACATGAAAAGAAACTCACGATTCACGGCCACTACAGTATTGAAATTTTAATCACCCCCATTACTTTGAAAATGCCCTTTTGGCATCATTTATATAATAAATTCACTATCTTCAAGAAAAAAATCTCAACTGATCAACATCTTACCTCCTAGGACATCAAATAAGAATAAACAGAGAACAAGAAGAACTGAGATGACTTATCCCACAAGGAAATTGAATGATAACTAATTCAAGATGAAGTATATTTTCCATCATATCAGAAAAAAGTGCCAAAAATGCATTCTAAAAGGAGGCTGAGGTACTGCACTAAGATCAAGCTCAACTTTCTACACTAAGATCAGGCTCATCTTTCATCATCATCATCATAGTAATCCTCATCATCATCATCATATTCATCATCCCCATCATTATCATTGTCGTCATCCTCATTATCATCATCACCATCATTGTTCATCATCATCGTCATCGTCGTCGTCATCCTCCTCCTCCTCCTCCTCCTCCTCCTCCTCCTCCTCCTCATCATCATCATCCTCATCCTCATCATAATCGTCATCCTCCTCATCTTCATCATCATCATCATCATCCTCATCCCCATCAGCACCATCATATTCATCATCCTCATCCTCCTCCTCCTCCTCCTCCTCCTCCTCCTCATCATCATCATCACCATTATATTCATCATCATCCTCATCATCGTAATCATCATTGTAATCATCTTCATCATAGTCATACTATTCGTGATCATCATCATCATCATCGTCGTTGTCTTTTTCATCGTCCTCGTCATCGTCATCGTCGTCATCATCATCATCATCATAGTCGTCATCATCGTCATCATCATTGTTCATCATCATCATCATGGTCATCATCATCATCACCGTCATCATCAACATCATCATCCTCCTCATCGTAATCATCATCATCATCATCATCATAATCATCGTGATCATAGTCATAGTCATCGTGATCATCACCATCATTGTTCATCATCATTGTCATCACCATCATCATCATCATCATCATTTTCATCATCATCATCATAGTATCATCCTCCTCATCATCATTTTAATCATCCTCCTCGTCATCATCATTCCATTGCAAATGCTTGAAAATAAAATCAAAGCAAAGTTTCAACTAAACCTCTCATCATCATCATCATCGCCATTGTTCCTCATCATCGTCATCATCATCATCATCCTCATCATCATCATCATCACCATCATCACCATCATTGTTAATCATCATCAACATCATCATCATCATCATCATCATCATCATCATCATCATCATAGTCATCCTCATCCTCATCGTCATCATCATAGTCATCATCCTCATCCTCATCATTGTCATCATCCTTATAATCATCATCACCATCATCATCATGATCATCATCATTGTTCCTCATCATCGTCGTCATCATCATCATCACCATCGTTGTTCATCATCATAGTCATCGTCATCATCATCCTCATCATCATCATCGTCGTCGACATTAGCATCATCATCCTCATCATTGTAATCATCATAATCATTGTCATCATAGTCATAGTCATCGTGATCGTCATCATCATCATCATCATCATCCTCATCCTCCTCCTCCTCATCATCATCACCAGCATTGTCATAGTCATCATCCTCATCATAATCATTGTCATCATCCTTATCATCATCATCACCATCACCATCATCACCATCATCATCATCATCATTGTTCCTCATCATCGTCGTCATCATCATCATCGTCACCATCATTGTTCATCATCATAGTCATCATCATCCTCCTCCTCATCATCATCATCGTTGTCGTCATCAACATCATCATCCTCATCATCGTAGTCATCATCATAGTCATAGTCATCATGATCATCATCCTCATCATCATCACCATCACCATCACCATCATTGTTCATCATCATAGTCATCACCATCATCATCATCATCATCATAGCCATCATCCTCATCATCATCATTTTCGTCATCCTTATCATTGTCATTCCATTGCAAATGCTTGAAAATAAAATCAAAGAAAAGTTTCAACTAAACCTATCATCATCATCATTGGTCCTCATCGTCGTCGTCATCGTCGTCATCATCATCATCATCATCATCACCATCATTGTTCATCATCATTGTCATCATCATCATCCTCATCCTTGTCATCATCATCATAGTCATCATCCTCATCATCATCATTGTCATCATCCTTATCATCATCATCACCATCATTTTTCATCATCACCATCATCATCATAATCATCAGCATCAGCATCGACATCATCCTCATCATCATCAGCATCGACATCATCCTCATCATCATCAGCATCGACATCATTGTCATCCTCCTCCTCCTCCTCGTCATCATTGTTCATCATCATCGTCATGGTCATCATCATCATTCCATTGAAAATGTTTGAAAATATAATCAAAGAAAAGTTTCAACTAAACCTATCATCATCATCATCATTGTTCCTCATCTTCGTCATTGTCATCATCATCATCATCATTGTTCCTCATCATCGTTGTAACCATCATCATCCTCATCCTCATCCTCATCATCATCATCACCATCGTCGCCGTCATCGTCATCGTCATCATCATCATCCTCATCCTCATCCTCATCATCATCACCATAGTCATCCTCATCATTGTCATCATCCTCATCATCATCATCACCATCATTGTTCATCACCATCGTCATTGTCATCATCATCATCATTATCATCATCATCATCCTCATCCTCATCATCATCATCATAGTCATCATCCTTATCAGCATCATTGTCATTATCCTCATCATCACCATCAACATTGTTCATCATCATCGTCATGGTCATCATCATCATTCCATTGAAAATGCTTGAAAATAAAATCAAAGCAAAGTTTCAACTAAACCTATCATCATCATCATCATTGTTCCTCATCATTGTCATCATCATCATCATCCTCTTCATTGTCATCGTCATCATCACCATCATCATCATCATTGTCATCATTATCATCGTCATCCTCATCATCCTCATCCTCATCATAGTCATCATCCACATCATCATCATTGTCATCATCCTCATCGTCATCATCACTATCATTGTTCATGGTCATCGTCATTGTCATCATCATCATCATCATCATCATCCTCATCCTCATCATCATCATCATAGTCATCATCACCCTCCTCCTCCTCCTCCTCATCCTCATCCTCATCATCATAGTCATCATCCTCATCATCATTATTGTCATCATCATCATCAACAACAACAACATCATCATTATCATCATCATCACCATCATAGTCATCATCATCCTCATCATCGTAATCATCATCATAGTCATACTATTCATGATCATCATCATCAACATCATCATCATCGTCGTCATCGTCATTGTCATCATCATCATCATCATCATCATCATCATCATAGTCATCATCATCATTGTCATCATTGTTCATCATCATCATCATGGTCATCATGGTCATCGTTGTCATCATCAACATCATCATGCTCATCATCGTAATCATCATCGTCATCATCATAATCATCATCATCATAGTCATAGTAATCGTGATCATCATCGTCATCATCATCATCCTCATCATCATCATCATCATCATCACCATCATTGTTCATCATCATTGTCATTGCCATCATCATAATCATCATCATCATCATCATCATAGTCATCATGCTCATCATCATCAGTGTCATCATCCTCCTCCTCACCATCATCATTCCATTGCAAATGCTTGAAAATAAAATAAAAACAAAGTTTTAACTTAACAGATGAACTCACGTGTCTTTAACGCGTACGCACATAGAAGCGTGAGTGCACTTCTAGTGCATTCGCGTTACGTTTTAAACTACGCGCACACGTGATTTAAATTTAGAATTTTGGCGGGCACCTTTTTTTCAATGTACGTGGTGGATGACTTGGCTGCTTTGGTTTTAGGGTCGGGTTGCCAAACCAAGTGGTTTGGACTATCTTATGACATAAAACATGTTTTGCACCACTTCTCCTATTTCGTGCATGATTTTGCATATGCCACGCTTGTCCACTGCCAATGAAAATCCATACACTTGTGTAACTCTGTTTGTATATTCTGAATATGTAATTTTTATTTAAATCTATTATTATTATTATTATTTATTTAATTTTAAATGGACTAACGTCAATCTAACACAAAAGGTAGGCTATTGCTTCGGCTATAACTTTAGATTGGCTCACCTATTTAGAAAATGGAAAAGAACCCACACAAGAAGACACAAATACCTACATCGTAAAAAAAAATATCGTCATTGACTATGTTAAGACCAAGATGTCATGGACCAACGCTTGACCTTGTCATTTTAGGGCGTCACTGACTTCCTTTATATANCATACCAAACGCATGGACCAACGCAAACATATTCATTATTTTTTGGGAAAAAAATAACATACAAACCTTAGAAGAACCTCGTTTTTGGGGATTTATACTCAGTCTCCATAAATAAAAGTTATACATTCCGGAAGGTAATCCGATTGTCCACGTTTCATATTCTTACACCATATTCCAAAAAGTTGTGTAGGTACCTCTAATATTGATTTTTGATGTTCAGTTTTCTATTTTTCCAGAAGTCCATTGCAACGAGCGCATCATAAGTGACCAGCATTAGCTTGCACTAGCCCTGCACAGTTTTCAATTATCACAATCGTAGGATTCTTTTTTCACATACAAGCATATTTATCCAAGTCGTCAAAGATAATAAATATCTTCCTAATGGTCCTTGGAAAAACTTCATTTTAGCCTCACTGTATGAGGTTATTGTGTCGACAACAAACTCAGTAATGTATCCCTCCAAAATACTATCTACCCAGAACTCAACAACCCTCGACATAGGGTTGCTAACACTTTTCACCTACTGAATCAACTGAGGATTTGACTCCATCGTTTTTCCTCCTTGAAAATTACTTTTTTGGGTAGACAACTTCGACAACCACTCATGCAACACAATAGTAAATTTGGAAAAGAAAATATCATGAATATCCATGTAAATATATCGGACCAATCACTATGTTGGATTCAACAGATACCCTTTACTCTCTTCTTTTGAAAACTCTACTCCTTTGAAATCCACCAAGTCTTGTATTTCAAGCTTTGGCGGAAGGCACAACATATCCCTGACCAAAATGATTCATGGTCCTAACAATAGAACCATTTGTTAGAGTTGAACTCTCTTCGACCTAGGTTCAGTCCCTCCTTTGCATGCAACAAAGCCAAAGATATCAGCCTGATGAAGCGAGGCTTAGTCGGCAACACGTGCGGCCCAGATACAGTCTCACCCGAGATATCTTCATATTAGTAACTTCTAGAAACAGGTTTCCGCACTTGGGTGGGGGATTTCTGGTCCCTTGGTATTCTACCAAGCTGCTTGACAGAGGTTAATGGGTGGGGTATCTATACTTATTATGCCTAATTAAGCTACGACAAAAATCATCCTTCAAATGGTATTATTACAATAAACCCAATGCAGCAAATATAAATTCAACAATAGCAGTGCGAGAGTTACATATAAACTCATTCATAAGAAAATACCTTACCACTTATTCACAATAACATATATATGCGACTCAAACACATTCATCATTCACACATATAACATAGTATATGACATGGAAACCCACCCGGGAAAAATAAAAAAGGCGCTTTTCATCTGGCATGTGAAAATATGGAAACCTTTTGTCTACACACTAAGCTACGGACTCTACTCTTGATATTTTTTTCCTTATCTATACAGACTTCTTTCTCCTCGCATGCTCTATTGTCTTCTAACGCCATTCCTTCTCTACTTAAATCTACTAACGATCCACACACAACTTGGATCGACTCAACTTCCTCTATGACTCTACTGTCAGTATGCACATATCCTGGATCGATTCAATATCTTCTACACTCCTACCCACTCAGTTGCAGGTTCTTCGACTTCTTGGGAAGAATTCTAACTGAATTCTGCCTATCTTTCCCTAGGCCCAACAAGGAGCATCTTCTAATTTTCTAGGGTTGCTTCCAGAACTTTCTTACAAGAATGATCCATGTAACCCGGGATGAAGAAATTATGGAACTGAAAGTGTATCCTTATTGAAGTATATGTGTATATTTGATGTAACAAATTAAGATCCAAAACCCAATTTTGCAATCCGAAAGCTCAAGAAAGTTCCAGATTTATAAGAATCTGGGAAATATCTTTATACAATATAAGAGTCCGGAAGCAATGAGAACTTACATTCAAATAAACTCAAATTCATGTGTCCATATCTATATCTATATATATATATATATATATTATTTGATTCTACAAAAATTAAATGTAACCACTTGATTTTTTAATAGTCATACCAACTAACACCTAGAAGAATATTTGATCACAAGGAAATACTATTGTTTATGATAGTTTGATGGCATGTAGATTATTGAAGATAGAGTTGTGTGTATGCAACTTCTAGCAACGAAAACATGAATAAAATCCCAAATCCAAACTATATTGAAAAAGGTAAAATGGAAGCTATAAGAAAATTGCAGCTCTAAAAAAATCACAGCAAACGACGGTGGATCTGCCACAAAACAAAAAATATAAAATTAAATATGAATTTCATAACTTAGAGAGACTCACAATACATTATGTGAACACATACAAAACTAATAATCCCACCTAAAAACAACGTCGAAACCTCATGGAAGTTCAAGCTTCTAAAGATTACAAAGCTTCCTCCCATTAAAACACATCTTGCCTAATAAAATTTATGGCATTTCGGCTCCTGAACCTCAAGATCTTTGGCATTTCAACTCTTGAACCTCAAGATATTTGGCATTTCAACTCTTGGACATCAATGGAGCTTAAAAAAGGATCCTCTCAGTCGAGTTGTCTGAGGGACTCAAACACAACGGTGAAACAAAGACATAGTGGACTATGACACCTTGTCTCACACATGGGAAGGGAAGTCCAATGGAATTTTATGGATGATTACGAATGGCATGCAACATGCCACACAAAACAGACATGTAGAGTCCAAGCAAATGTAGATAGGCCGAGACAGGGGGCTGATACATTTCTAGGAACGCAACAATTGTCAAGTCCGCCAGGTTTCCACGGGATGTCAGGTGGTTCAGGGTGCATCTAATAGGTTTTAGTAGTCAAGTTAGGTTCTCAGACGTCAAAACCAAGTTGTGAGAACCTCTGTAGAATGGTAAGAGAGAAAAGGTATTTTGGACAATAACAGGGTGGTAAATAAAAAGTTAGGAAAACCATTTAAATTCTCTGTAAAAAAACATAACATAAAAACAATAATCTTATTGGCACAACTGCTGAAAACCAGACAATTACATAATTCCTTGCTAGGCAGGGAATAATAAGAACCTTTTATTTTATGATGTTAGCGCAAACAAAGTTGGGATATCTTCTAGATAAAAGAAAACAAGAATCTAAATGTCTAAATTTTAGTAATTCTTGGCCTTATAAACCTTAAAATATTTATTGCGCCAAGAGGCGCTCTACAGCCCAGTATGGGGTAGATCTTGTAACGTTGTAACGTTATGTAACGTTACATAATGTTATGTCAGCTATAAAAAAAAATAGAACATAATGTTATGTCGGCTATAAAAAAAATACAATATGGAGGAGATATTGTTATGTTTTTACTTAACAAAATAATAAAAAATGTTGGCCTTGCACATGGTTTTAAAACCATAAACCATGCACATACGTAATAAATGTCGGCTAGAAAAAAACCTAATATGGGGGAGATGTTGTAATCTTCCTAACTAACAAAACAATAAAAAAGTAAAAA
>LPNX010568335.1:68536-110140 GCA_001517045.1 Pseudotsuga menziesii
TAGATAGAACCTAGGATTTGGATCTATGCTGGTTGGTAGATAAAAATTAAATAAAATAATCTTTTAATGATCATATATATGGTTTTGCTATCTTCATAGCATGAAGACTTTGTATTTTAGTACATTCTAGTTCGTCTATATTTATTCTAATAGTAACAAAGATGATTTTGCTAACATCACAAAGTAAAAAGTTTGTATTATAACTCATTCTATTCTTCTATATTTATTTTAATGACGATTAATGATCATAATTGTAAGAGTTTTCTTTTTAACTTTTATTTTTTTAAATGAAAAATTAATACTCTTATTTTTTGTTCCTTTTTTCTTAAATACCATACACAAAATGAACAATTATACAAAACAATATTTCAAATTTGTTTTTAAACTAAACAATCAACCATTCAAGACATAATCAACCATACAAAACTACTCTTTGCATTAATATTATTTTCAACCATTCAACACAAAATCAACCATACAAAACTACTCTTTACATTAATATTATTTTCTAAATTTCCAACTTTATCACTTTTTACATTAATATTATGTTCTCAATTTGCAACTTTATTTCAAATTTTTTTTTCACAATTGCTCCTTAAAAAAGGAAAGAGATACGATAGTTGTACTCTAATTTTTTTATTTTTTTTTCCAAAGAAAAAATTCGTAAATATATTATTCACATTCAACAGATGGCCTCATGAACCATTATACAAAAACCAACTAAGAAGTTGTCATTACAATTAGTTACTTGCTTCAAGAAAAAACACAATAACCATTAACATCAAAAGTTATCAAAACACTTATCAGCAGAAAAGAGTTCAAAAATGAACAGCCCTGCATCAAAAAAATAAGTCTGATCATAGCAGACTTTTTTCATCATTCCTGATCACTCAGGTCAGATAACTGTAAATCGGATGGTGAAGCAAGCAAGAACATAACCAGAGCAAGACTAGCTGGCTGAAAAAGTCTCTAAATGAATGAAAAATAAATCCAAGCTGATCAATAATCAGCAACTAATAATTGGCCAAATCCCAGGCCATCCAAAGATTTGTACTCTAATTTACCCAGTTGTAAACGATGTAGTGCCTCGCTAGAAAAGTATATTCCATAGCTGTACTCTAAGTTACCGAGTTGTAAACGATGTAGTTCCTCGCTTTTAAATTTGTTTTTTACAATTTAATTTTGCTTTGTCGACAATGAAAATGAATATTATTAAACTTTAAACTTTTTAGGTGGTTGTAGTCAAAGTTACCGACTCGGAAATTGGAATGCTATTCACTCCGTTAAACTTTTTAGGTCGTTGTACTTAAAGTTACCCAGCTGTAAATGATGATGCGTATCGTTAGCAAGATTATGATATATTCAACTTTTCAATGTTCACGTGTTAAAATAAATTATTTTTATTATTTGAAAATAGAAAAATATATCAAAATTTTCATTGTTAATATATCTATCCAAAATCTTATTTATGAAGCATCTAGGTGCATCTAATTTTTTTACTAGTTATTTTTATAATGACATTTTTAGGTCGTTGTACTTAAAGTTACCCAGCTGTAAATGATGATGCGTATCGTTAGCAAGATTATGATATATTCAAATTTTCAATGATCACGTGTTAAAATAAATTATTTTTATTATTTGAAAAGAGAAAAATATATCAAAATTTTCATTGTATATTAAAACTAGTATATATCTATCCAAAATCTTATTTATAAAGCATCTAGGTGCATCTAATTTATTTTTTTACTAGTTATTTTTATAATGACATTTTATTTGGTTTTAAACTTTTGATGATGATGGTGATAATGGTGGTGGTGGTGGTTAACGTCCACTGAGACCAAATTTTGTCTATTGTACCTAAATAAACCAATTAATTAGTTTGTTTTAAAATTGTATTCCTATCCTCAAAGAGCTTCGTGAGAACCGTCCCGAGCTCGCTATAATTTTGACAAGTTAAAAGGCTAGAAAGGTCGGTGTTGTAACAAAGATTATGAAGCTAAGATCTAATGTGGGTGTAAGCAGGGCAGTCTAAGAGGAAGTGATTTTCATCTTCAATGTTCCTATTCTCACAGAGATGGCAGATCCTTTCCACGCATGATGTTTTAAGAAGTGCCCAACGACGTGTTTCACTATGGAGCTCATGAGAGTTCATTCTTATCTTGGCTATATTATTTTTTTTCTTTGAACTGGTAGCGATACTTTTGATCTTCTAAAGTATGGTTGATGACCTCCTTATATGAGTCTATATGGTTTTCTAATGACTTTTTATTTGGTTTTCATTTTTTTTATGAGTTGATATGGATATTTTAATTATTTTTTATTTGGTTTTCATTTTTTATTTTATGAGTGGTGATAAAAAGATAATTAATTGTTATTTTTATTGTTGGTACATAACCTTATATACATTAAGTTAGGTAACATTAAACATATTCCCCATACTGGGTGGAAAGTACCTAACTACTCTAGGTGCAAGAAATGTAATCAAATTCCGTTTTTTTAAGTAATGTCTAGCCCAAATAAGGCAAAAAACCATATAGAGGAAATTTTTGAAACATAAAAAATACTAAGCAATATAAAGAAATCATTTGAAAAAGATTTATAACCAATCAAGGTTCACTTGGCAAGTAGTAAAATTTCTAGCAGAAAAATCAAGGTTGGATGAAAATTAAATACAATCTATACAATGTCCATTGAACATAAAGATCCATAAATTCAAAAGATAAAGTGAACCTTAAAAATATATTCATGAATACCAAAACTATCGTGTTGAATCACTTCAATAACAAACTTCACTCCTTTCCAAGAAGAAGCAAATAAATACGTATAAAATAGTTGTAATACACCTAGAATTAATAATTTATTATCAATTTCTCCTGATGTGTTTTATTTTATTATTCTAAATATTTTTGACAGAAAGTAAAATGTAAAACAAATGTAATGAATTATTCTTTTATTATTAAAACATATTGAAGGGCACATAAGTGGAATAAGTGTTGACTCAGAGTGTTTGCTAACCCACAAGACAAAAAGACAAGTGGATGTACCTAATGATTGAGAACTCAAGGCGTAAGAGGCATATTCCCCAAAATCAGGTCACAACTCCTAGTTGAGTGCTAAAGAGTAGGAGGCTCATAAATGACCAAGTCCTATGAAAAATACTATATAATAGTATGTCCATTAGCAATAGGGAGGCTAGCTTTGGACAATGATTGAATCTGATAATGCAAGAGATGGACCATTAAGTGGATTTTACTCGTGTGGTTCAGCGAACATGCTTGGGTGTTTTGGTGCAAGTAATTTCGCTTCTCTAGGAGTTGGTTGGAAGGAACAAATATTCCATCTGTGTTTTCTAATTATAGTAGGATGTTTATCTTAAACCTAGATTTGCAGCTATATTCATAAGCATAAATGTCATATGCATTCTTATAAAACAATTATCTATCATGTACCAATTCTAGATCGTTGTTTATATATATTTTTTATACCTTTGAAATGCTAGATTTAATTATTTAAGGCTTCTTGGAGCGGGTATCCATACTCGAGTCAGGATTGCTAGTTATTCTTGTCTACTATATATTCGTTTGTTTTTCAAACACTCATTTCCTTAATCGATTAACTATCTGAGAATTATTTTAAGTTAAACTATTTTCTAATGTCATATCTTAAAATATATCTAATTAAATATTTAAGAATACTTTATTATGATAAACTATCAAGACAAGTATACCAACCCTTCTCGATTTACCACATAACTAACTGACAAACGAATAATCATATATGTGTGTGTGTGTGTGTGTATGAGAAAGAAAAATCATCAAAATACCTTCACATAGAGTTAACAGTTCATATCAGTGATGATATTCAGCTAATCAACAAGGATTCACAGATATTTTATCTATCAGTTAAGAACCAGAAATCCAGGAAGGAAATTAATTCAACACTGTAGTTTTGTGAATAAAAAACCCTTTTAATCATAGTAGCAAATTTTACCCGGTTCCAAAGAATGGTCGCAATTCCATCAAAGGATGGAAACCATCGAGTAAACCATGATTATTACAAGTTTAACTACAAAATAAATTTCAGTTAATCAACATTTCCACAGGAATCGTATTAAGCATTATCACGAACATTTATTATTTTTTAAAATCAAATGTACAGTTAGCTAACATGATCCATCTAGAAAAGCATTACCAACATACAGGTAATTAACCTGAGGAAATATTATTTTAATGCCACAAACTTCCATTTCAACAAAAGTAGCGAAGTTTTCCAAATGATAGTAAGACCATCGTAGGATGATCATCATTGTTTTAAAATCAAAGCATGTATACAGGAAAATACATGTTAATAAACCAAATCAATCTGCATACCCACACATCAAATCCCTTTAAATGGATGTAAGCCCATCTTAGATGGAAGTCATAGTTTTAATTAACGTTTAGCAACTAAGAACTTAACCAGCCAAGAAAACAAATGCCGAAGTAGGGAGGCTATAATCCTCTGCAAAATAGAGCTTAAAACCTAAGGGTTATAAAAAAACCCTAACAAATTATTTGCACGAAGATGGAGATGTTTTGTTTTTCCTCTTGGGCCCTTCGCTCAGTCAAAGAGCTACCGATAACAACCCATGAAAACAATTAGCACCATGGGTAGAATTCCTTCAAATGCAAAAAATTAAGAGAAAGGGTTTTGTGCATTATTTTACCTAGGCGTTCTAAGATGCGGTCCTGGGAGGAGGTGACATTGTAGCCTTCCTCACTAGTGCTCTTAACCTACAAAACTAATAGCTGCAGTCAGAATGAAAATTAAGAACATTATATTATATGCAAACTACAACTTCAAATTTTTTAACTTGGACAAGTTGCATAGAGGGACAAGGGTCGGATCCTCTGGGGTTTCTCTTATCCCTCTTCTTGCATCCAAAAATAGTGAAGTATCAGTAAATTCATTAAACCATCTTAAAACTACCTAATAAAAATTATAGAGTCAAATTTTTGGTTTACTTATCTGTTAAAAGCTAGTGCTCGTAGCTGAAGTTGGTTGCGGGGTCGTTGGAAGGCACAAGTAGCATGCTACAAGCGGCCAATGGAGTCGTGGAAACCACTGGTTCACCTTGGAAAACATCGAAGGAGAACGCCATTAAAATTATATCCAAGTTTCACACCCAAAACCCTTCACTAACACAATGAACATAACAGAGGTCGACCCTCTTTCCCACTGACCAAAAAAACCAAGAATGAAGAGTTCAAACCAACAACAACAAATTAACTCTTTGCAACCCTAGCTAGAAAAACCATACAGGTGGACGAAAGAGATGTGTTCTCGAAGCCAGCTTGAAAATCCTAGTTGCGTTGTCAATTCGCAACTAGAAAAACACCTTTAAGTCACAAGTCAACTAGGGTACAAATCATAACTCATAGCCAGATGTAATCATGGCTTACAATCATTGCATCATTACAATGTTAAAAACTATGGTAAATACCCTTATCACTTAACATATCAAACCATTGCCACTTAAAACAACAAATCATTAACATATACCAAGACCCAACCTTAGTGCAAAACACTTGACATATGCCCTTAGATACCCTTAGTGCAAATCAAAGGTTAAATTTTTTGACATATGCGCATGAGGACCAAGGCTAGACCTTGGGTCCCTCTTTACATTTTTAAACATAATGTTAAGTACTAAGGTATACTTTGAGTCACTTATGCTTATTACATTAAAGGTTCATGGGGTCAAGACCATACACATGGTCTCCCCTATTGTTGCCATTATGCTCTTAGGGTATCTTTACAACAAAGACCCAAACTTAGTGGTAGGGTTGAGCACGATTAAATAAGAAAAACAAAATAATATGAAAACATCACCTGTAGGTTGGACAACAACTTGACGTTTTTGTTCTTTCAACAAACATCCACATCACACAACTTGTCATATGGCAGTAAAGTGTGTATAAGCAACTGATCAAAGCTACAATAGATGTATTTTAGCAACATATAAGAGAATAATTGATGTGTCTGTAAATATTGGAGCAGTAATACATCCTTAGTATATAGTTTAGACCTTAGGCTAACTTGATTTTCCTAAATTTCATTAATGTCCTATGGTTTAGAATTGGGAGAGTTAATCTAGAAATATATCTGGTTATTTTGGCCTGCTCATGCCTACAAGAGCACGTGGTTTGGTCATCCTAGCCCATGTGCTCCCTCATTAATGCATTGGAGCGCTACCTCCTTGATTTGTGGGGCCCTAGTTTGACTAAGTGCACTAGGGGTGTATCTGGCCTCTTTTAGCTCTCCTAGGATCATTTATTGCCACCTAGAGCACCCCACTTGCCTCTATATTCTCACCCATGCATGCCTTGGAGTATTTAATGACACAACACACCTCACCAACAATCACACATCAATTCGAGTCTGTTTGGGATGATTTGGGTCTCCATTGGTCCACCTAGGGCGGATTGAGGTTATTTCTCACATTAACACATCTACAACTCCAATTGGCTTCCAGATCCACTCAAATTTGTCCATTGTACTATAAATGATGTATGATAATAATATGATAAGTAATTAGTACCTTTCACATGTGCTATTCCAACTATTTTCTGTCTCTTTGTTTTCTCTTGAATGTTTTGTCAAACACATTGATGGTTAAATTGTTCTAGCTCCTAGATCTAGTTTGAGATGCATTTTTCACATGGTATCAGAGCTAGATGGAGCTACAACAAATCCTGTGAGGTTGAGTTGCTGTTTAAGGCATATTTCCAGTTTATGTGAGTGTTTTTCATTTTAGGTTTCTACAACAACTTCATGGATTTGAAATTTGTTCCTCTGCTTTCCCCATTCAACTATTCTGAATGGAAGTCAAAGATGTGTGCATATCTCAAGGTGCAATGTCTCTATGATGTGTCAATTGGTGCTATGAGAGAACTAGAGTCCTGCTAAGGGAAGGATGCTTGGCTTAATGACAATAATAGAGCCTATGGAACTATGTGTCTAGCTATACCTCCTACAATGCGCTACATCCTTGATTTAGCTGATTACCCATTTGAGCTTTGGAGAAATATAGATAAATATCTTGGCATGCAGCAACAAGATGTGAGCTATATGGAGAGCAAGAAAATGGGCACCTCCTTATGTGTTCTTCCTATGATCTCGGCCTCATGCAATTCTCAAGAAGCTGTTCGAAATGAAGAAGAAGAAATAGCAAAAGATTCAATAAATGATCCAGCTCAAGTTTCTTCCTCGGTGGCTTCCTCTCCTTGTCAAGAAGCTATGTTTCATGAAGAGAGCATACAAGTTGCTTCCATCATTACTGCTGAAAATTTACTTTCACCCTTCTCCTCTATGTCTTGTGTTACGAATGGGAAAGATGTATTGCTAGTTGATGTCCATAGCGAGCCTTCACTAGAAGATGGGTTTTCTTCACATGAGAGTATTGGTTCAAAAAATGGAGATGTTTCCTCCACCATCACTAGTAGAGTTCCTTCAAGTTAATATGAATATGGAGAAGCTTTTTCAATCAAAATGGCACATTTGGGACTTTTGTTCCACATTCTGCAGCTGAATACAACCTTCATTCGAAGTTCATGCTTCAAGATCCTTATGACTTGCTTGGGATCACCTATTCTCAAGCATTTATAGTCTCTTTCAGGCATGGCATCCGGTGTGGTTTGAATACCTCACATGGCATCCTATTTGTTAGAATTACTCACCTAGTGGTTCAAAGTTCAAATCTGAAGAATACCATTTGCTCTCCCATCAGTACATTCCAGTTGTTCTACATGGTCTAAGGATTCATCATGCAGCTGTTCTTGACTTGATTGAGCACATTCCACTTCTTCATAAAAAGAAGATTCCTCCAGACATTTTTTAGTTTGGAAGTATATGAAGATTTTGTTTCTGTTTCATAATCCATTTTTTGAGGGGAGGTTTTTTCCATGACATTTTCCTCCTTACCTCTGTTACATGGATCAATAAAATTTGTAAAAGGGTGACTTTTGCCTTAGCTTCCAAGGCCTCAAACACTAAATTGTACTAAGTTTGTATTAAGGGAGGGTGTTGGAGCAGTAATACATCCTTATTATATAGTTTAGACCTTAGGATAACTTGATTTTCCTAAATTTCATTAATGTCCTATGGTTTAGACTTAGGAGAGTTAATCCAACAATATATCTGGTTATTTTGCAATGTTCACACCTACAACAGTGTTTGGTTTGGTCAACCTAGCCCATGTTCTCCCTCATTAATGCATTGGAGCACTATATCCTTGTTTTGTGGGGCCCTGGTTTGACTAAGTGTGCTAGGGGTGTATCTGACCTATTTTAGCTCTCCTAGGAGCATTTATTGCCACCTAGAGCACCCCACTTGCCTCTATATTCTCACCCATGCATGCCTTAGAGTCTTTAATGACCCAACACACCTCACCAACACTCACACATCAATTCGAGTTAGTTTGGGCTGAGTTGGGTCTTCATTGGTCCACCTAGGGGGGATTGAGGTTATTTCTCACATTGACACATGTACAACTCCAATTGCAATCTAGATCCACTCAAATTTGTCCATTGTATTATAAATGATGTATGATAATAATATGACAAGTAATCAGCACCTTTCACATGTGTTGTTCCAGCTATTTGCTGTCTCTTTGTTTTCTCTTACATGTTTTGTCAAACACTTTGATGGTGAAATTGTTCTAGCTCCTAGATCTAGTTTGAGATGCATTTCTCACAGTAAATATATGTTATATAAATTTTTTTTATTGATTTTTTAGGTGTGTGATAGAATGGTATCAGAGCATGGTTGCAGCACTAGGCCTAAACCGACTCAACGCTAAAACTGCTAAATAGTCGAAAAAACTAATATATAATTTTTTGGTTTGATTCTCTTATAAAACAAGAAAAGAAGGATAACTTGATTTTTGAAAGAAAAATACGGAAAAAGTACCTGGATGTCTATAGAAGAAGAATCTCACCCTTTAAATCCTATAAACAATTAATAGGGTAATTTAAGGGATCGTGAGATATGGGTAAACCTGAATGAAATTCAAGATAATAAATATGAATTGCAAAGAACCGTTAAAGAATTAATATCGAAGTTAAAATGAGTGAAGGAGGATAATGAACGAATCCTGAAAGCTCAAGAGGAACTGAACAATATTTTACTAGCTAAAATACATAATGATGAAAAAGAGAGAAACAAAGAACCTGAACATAATATGCCAAAAATTACAACTTACAAACGTAAGGAAAGGAAACTAGATTTTCCAGTGAGGAATTAGGAAAACACCAAACAGAAAAACAATAAGATTCTAGTGAAAGTAGTGATGATAATAAAAAGAAAAAGAAGCACGAACTACATGAAGAAATATTCAGGAAGTTTTAAAATATTAAACCACCAATGTTTAATGGTGAGATTGAAAAAGGAGAAGATGAGGAATCCTGGTTGTTAGGGATGAAGAAATACTTCCAAATATATAATTATTCGAATGAACTAAAAGATAACATGGCCATATATAATTTAACTGGAAAATAAGATATATGGTCGCAGGATATACATAAAGTAAAAGGAATAAAGAAAGATACATAAACTAGAAAACCTTTAAAAATTGTTTTAAACAAAAATACCTCTCATAACAGTACTATGAGGAGAAGACTAAGGAATTATACGTGTTAAGACTAGGAGCTAGGACCATGAAATATATCTATAGTAAATTACTCAGTATGATTCATTTTATACCATATATAATAGATGAAAAACCAAAGATACAACACTTTCTTAGTTGTTTTCATATCATGTTTAAAGAGCGGATTGAGTATGACATTCTGAAGATGTTGGAAGAAGAAATGAGAAAAGCTAATTTCTGTTACGACCAGAATAAAAATAAAAGAGAAAGTGTACCAATTTGGAAGAATAAAAAGTGAGATAAATTTTATCTAAGAAAGAAGAATAATAAATTCCATAAAAATACAGGGAATAAGTACAGAAGGTATCAAGGCAGTAACTATAAAAGTTTTGAACCAAAAAATATTGCAGCTAAAGGGAGAGAACCTCCTGCTACTTTTAATAAGAACACTGCACAATGGGAACCCTTAAAATGTTGGGAATGTGGCGAGCCACATTATTTTAAAGACTGTATAATAAGAAACAAAAAGTTTAATGTTCACTCCATTTAGGAAGTTATTATAGCTGGAGACATGGTGAGGAGCATGCCTAGAATCAGTGCAATGTTGGAGAATCGACAAGCAAACCATCACACTTCAATGGTCAAGATTGAAGGTATGATAAAAATTCAACCTATTTCCATACTAGTTGATCGAGGTGCAATTTTGAGTTATGTATCATCTAGAATCGTTGAATTATGTAAATTAGCACCAGAAAAATTTGAGAAGTCATGGTTGGTACAGTTAGCCACATGTACTAAACGTAAAGTCACTAGTTATGTGAAAGCTGTGAAATATTAATGAATGATTTCAATACACATGTTGATGTGAATATTTTACTACTAGGTTCCTATGATATGTTGATAGGAATGGATTGGCTAGAAAAACACAAAGTAATTCTGAATTGTTTTGAAAAAATATTTATGTGCATAGATGATAATGGAAACACAATTAAAGTGATAGGATTTCCCAGAAAAGTTACAACCAGGGAGATCTCTGCTCTACAAATGAAAAGATCAGTACGTAAGGGATGTAAAGTATTTGTTTTTTATGTAATGTATGATAAAAAATAATTATAATAAATTTTAAATAAAAGATATACCTATCTTAAAGGATTTTAAAAACATATTTTTGGAAGAAGTTCTTGGACTACCTTCGAAGAGACACATATACTTTACAATTGATCTGATACCCAGAGCAGTACCCGCATCAAAAGCTCCTTACCAAATGAACATAATAGAGCTTATGGAACTCAAATCACAATTAAAATAATTGATTGACATAAAGTATATTCGACCTAGTGTTTCCTCTTGGGGAGAACCATTCTTATTTGTAAAGAAGAAGGACAAAACCTTAAGATTGTGTATAGACTATCAACAACTAAATAAAATGACTATTAAAATTCGATATCCTTTACCCTAGATAAATGATATGTTTGATCAGTTCCACAGGGAAACAATATTCTATAGAATATACTTAAGGTATGGATACTATCAGGTGCAAATCAAAGATGAGGACATATTTAAAAGCTCTTTTAGGACCCGTTATGGTCATTACAAATTTGTCGTAATGCCTTTTGGGTTGACAAACACACCTGCAACCTTTATGTGCTTAATGAATAGTATTCTAAGTAATTATCTATAGAAATTTGTAGTCGTCTTCATCGAAAAAATATTGATTCACTTGAAGAAGAAACAAGAACATGAAGAACATCTAAAGATAATTTTACTAGTATTAAGAGAACAACCGTTGTATGCTAAGTTGAGCAAATGTGACTTCTTTAAAGACATGATTCAATATCTAGGACACGTAGTGTCCAAGGATGGAATATCTGTCAACCCTGACAAAATTATGGCTATCATTGAATGATCAATTCCTAAAAATGTAACAAACATAAGATTGTTCATGGGGACTATTGGTTATTATCAAAATTTCATATAAGGATTTTCTAAGATAGCCTATGTAGATTTTTCACAAGTTTTCAGCAACCAATTTTAAGTAAAAATTATATCTCTGTTTATGACATTATCAGAAAAATAAAGTGCTAGAAATAAACAATTTTTTTCAGAATTAAAACACTACTGTAACTAATCATTTTCAGTGACAGTAAATAAAATATCAACACACAAAACACTAGTATTTTTGGCCAATGGCCCTGGAAAAATCCACAAGGGGAAAAACAGTTAGAGAGAGAGAGATTTTTTTATTAGAAAATTTACAGCAAAACTTAGAAATTTTCAGACCAACTTATCTCAACTCGGAAGAGAAAATTTCTGCCTCATTTTCCGCGCCAAATAGAAAAAACCAAACTTATATTTTTTCCTTCTCTTTTTTCTACCTTGATTTCCATGTTGTTGTACGGACTGTACATGCAAAATGTACAGAGTGTATTGTACAAACTAACTGTACGGACCTCAATATCCATGCCCACAAAAAATATTCTCAAAAATCATGCCCAAAAATCTACCTTAAAAAATGTGCTCGCTGCTTCAAAAATTGTACCGTACGGAGTAGAAATAAATGCTGTTGTCCTCTCTTCGATTTTTCTTCCCTCTTTGTTGTTGTTCTCTCCTCGAATTGCATGCTTCAAAATTTTCCTTTCTATCTCAGACAAGGAAACTTCTCTTCTCAGCTCTCTCTTGTCACTTCAATTTGCAAAAGTAAGGCAAAATGCCTTTCCCATGCCTTTTTGAGAAAACCCTAGGGTGAGTCTAATATAATGGTGGAGATTAGATTAGATAAAGGGCTGAAATTAAATGCTCATATTTTATTTGTAAAATATTAATTTCACTCACGCACTTAAATTTATCAAAAAGTGCCTTTAATGCTCTAAAGTCAAATTAAATGCCTTTACTTAAGTCATTTAATGCAAGGGCGACTTTATGTCTCCTCTCTAAGTGACTAAGGAAAAAGTCACTAGGGGAACACTTCCCTAGGTACAAAACTAACACTCCCTCTTACCAAGGAAAGTGTTCTGCACCACTCCCAGCTTGTCTCTAAAGAAAACAAACTTGCCCCTCCCCAAAGACTTCGTCAGTATGTCTACTACCTACTCATCAATGGAAATGTACTGAAGCATGAATGCTCCTCTCTGAACATAGTCTCCGATGAAATGATATCTAATCTCTATGTGCTTTAACTGGTCATGAAATACTAGATTCTCAGAGAGATGGATGTAACTCTGATTGTCACAGTAAATCACCATAGGCCTAATCTCATGACCAAATAAATTCACCAGCAACTTGCGAAGCCATAAGGCCTCGCAGCTGGCCAAAATAGCTATCATATACTCAGCCACTGCAGTACTCAATGCTACGGACTTCTTCTTTTGACTGAACCGTGACACTGCTATCGATCCTAAGCTGAAACAACATATGGAAGTGCTCTTCCGGTCTGCCACACTACCTACCCAATATGAGTCTGTATAACCAACCAATTTGATCCCCTCTGACCTCCTATAGTCCAACCCAAAATACACTATCCCTGAAAGATAGCACAACACATGTTTTGCAGTGACCCAATGCACACTCCTAGGCTCACCCATGAACTGGCTAAGAGTGTTCATTGCAAAACACAAATATGGCCGAGTGTTGACCAGATACATCAATGACCTGATAAGCTGATGATATAAAGTAGGGTCCACCAACTCTCCCTCAGAAGCATGAAGCTTCTTCCAGTTGGTGATCATAGGTGTCGACATAGGCCTGCAATCATCCATCCTGAATCTCCTCAAAATGTCAACCACATACTTTCCCTGCCCCAGAAAAATATGTCCAGGCTCCCGCCAAACTTCCAATCCCAAGAAATAATGCATCAGCCCAATATCAGTCATCTCATACTCTGTTGCAAGATCCTTCTTGGAAGATGCAATGGGTCTCTCTCTCTCCCTGTGATAAACAAGTCATCAACATATAGCACAAGAACAAGTGGTTCATCTCCAACCATGATGAAGTAGAGATTCAGATCTGCTTCACTCTTCTGAAACCCCATGCTCAGGAAGTAAGAATTGATCCTGGACTACCAAGATCTTGGAGCTTTCTTCAGCCCATAAAGGGCCTTCTTCAGCCTGCATACATGTGTCTCTCTGTCATGTATCTCAAAGCCATGAGGCTGCTCAATGTAAATATCCTCCTGTATGATCCCATTGAGAAATGCGGTCTTCACATCCATCTGATGGATCTTCCAACCCATTTCTGCTGCAATGGAGACCAAGCCCCTAATAGAAGTATATCGAGCAACCAATGCAAAAGTATCATCAGAATCAATGCCCTCAACCTGTGAAAACCCCCACACTACAAACCTGGCTTTGTACTTCTCCACACTCCCATTTGTCGCATGCTTCATCTTGTAAATCCAACGAGAATTCACCACTGAATTCCCTTCTGGTCTCGGAACAATCTCCCATACATCATTCTTCATGATGGAATGGTACTCATCCATCATGGCATCTCTCCATTCCAAATTCTAGGGGTCCTCCTCAAAAGTAGAAGGATCAGAATCTCGTGTACTATCCACCAACAAGATGCTCAATCTGTCAGGCATATTGATGGCTCTCACCTCATCCTTGGGTGTCCCAGCCTTTAATGCATCCTTTAAGGTCTCCCAAAGACACTTAGGCTTCTTCTTCCTTGAAGGTTCTTCCCACACTATCCTGTCCTCATCTGAAGAACTACCAGAGCTAGAAACCCCAGTCACCTATGAACCTGAAGCTGGTGTGCCAACACCAGGTGTACCCTGTAATCCTAATCTCAATCCCCTGTAAGGTGTACCTATAATTAGACCCATTACCTACTGCCAAAGACCTTGCTGGCCTAACCACTGAACCTGGTGAACTTGTGCCAACACTCTACGGTCCTGTGACCCCGGGAACCTGTGATCCTGACTGTTGCGTAGATGGAACCTGTTCCACAACCTGAGGTGCAAGTACCTACTACTCTCCCTACTCTGAGTTTCTTGACTTCCTGAAGGCCCGCTCCTTCTCAAACTTCACATCCCTTCTCACCACCACTTTCCTCTGAGAGGGAAGGTAAATACGGAAGGCTTTTGTAGTCTCATCATAGCCCACAAAGATGCCCTTCTCTGCAATGGGCTCCAACTTTTTCCTCTTCTTTGAAGGGACATGAGAGTAAGTAAGACTACCAAATATACACAAACGGTCAACTTTAGGCTTCTTGCTTGAAAAACACTCCTCAGGTGTCATGTTCCCCACTTCCTGATGGGGACTCCTGTTCTAAAGATATACAGCGGTGCTACAAGCCTCATCCCAGAGAAAGAAAGGAAGTGATTGGTCATGTAGCATAGCTTGGGCTTCTCCAACAATGGACCGGTTCTTCCTCTCTGCTACTCCATTCTGCTCTAAAGTATACAGAACTGTCAACTGTCTCCTGATCCCCTCTTGTCTCCAAAATCCATCAAAATCCTTGGAGGTATACTCACCCCCGTTGTCTGATCTCAAGACTTGCATCTTCCTCCCTGTTTGCTTCTCCACAAGAGCTTTGAACTCTTGGAACCTTTGCAAGAATTCCTCATACTTCTTTCTCTTCAGAAAGTAGATCCAGGTCTTCCTAGAATGGTCATTAATGAATGTCACATAATACTTGTATCCTCTTAAGGAAAAATAAGACATAGGTCCGCATAAGTCTGAATGTATAAATTCAAGAGTACCTATTGACCTGCTATCACTACTCAAAAAATCTGTCTTGGTGTACTTTCCCAAAGCACACCCCCTGCACACATCACTCTGCCTTGTGCTGAACTCCGGTAATTCTATAACCATGTGTCTTAACAACCTCAAGGCTGGATGATGCAAGTGATCAATCCTCCTATGCCAAAGCTCACACAGCTCATTGTCGCTGCTATGTGCCAAGGCATGCTACGGCTGAAACAAAAGCCAATACAGTTTCCCACATCTCACTCCAATGACAAATGAAGCAAATGGTCCTGCAGTCTTGGGAAAAATGTCCACGTGTCCATCTAAGAAAGACACCCCAAGACCGTGATCCTCGATCATGGAAACTGACACTAGGTTCTTCTTCAGCCTAGGTACATACAATACATCCCGCAATACCATGGGACTCATGGACTCCCTCTCAAATGTAATGGTCCCCCTTCCAACTGCACTGACTACTGAGTCATCTCCCAACACAACCTCCACATCTGTCCCTTCCTATGAAAGCTCGGAGAACATCTCACGAGCACCTGTCATGTGGCTCGAGGCTCCGCTATCTATGTACCAAGTGCTGGAAGTAGATGCACTGTAAGAATGGTCTGTCACACAGGAAAAATCCCTCCGTTTGTCAACATCTGCACTAGTGAGAATGGATGCTCTCTCTCTCTCTCAATATGCCTAGTGCATAAAGAAAACTCTCTCTGAAATCATGCTGCAAAATCATTGATCTCAGTTGAATCGTCTATCTGCTGTTGCTTCTTCTTCTCGTTCAGACACGTAGTAGCATAGTGTCCCATATTGTGACATGCACAGCACTTCACAGTGCTCATATCCTTCTTCTGCACATCCTATTTCTTCTTGGCCCCACCATTCTTGGGACCCTTCTTGCTCTTCTTCTTCCCCTTTGCTGCCAATGCCACATCCTCCTCATCTCCCCTACTAGTAGAACCACTGCACTGTAAGAAACCCGTTCGAGTCTCCTCCTGAACAAAGTCATCACATACTCTGTCCCAATCTGGTAAGTTCTCTCTGGCCACCAACTCCTAAACAAACATAGCCCAAGGTGTAGTCACCCCATTCAGGGTTGTCTGCACTAACCCAGGACCAGTAATCGCCTCACCAATAGCTGCAAGCTCATCTCTCACCTAAGAGATCCTAGTAAAATAAGTCATACACATCTAACCTTTGAACATATTGATGTTTTTCAGCTTCTCCCTAAGCACCATCTTCCTATTTTCATTAGTACTCTCAAACAAGACGGTCAAAGTAGACTACATCTCATGTGCATGATCCTTCGTTGAAATATGTGGAATAACATGGTCCTTAACAACATCTAAGATTATCCTCATGACTTTAATATCCTTCTTATTAAAGGATGCAAGTAATGTTGCATCAGTAGAAGTAGGAATAGTAGAAGCGGGAATAGTAACAGGATTTGCTGTAGTGTTTCTAACTACCTCCTCCCACAACTCATTCTCCTTCAGCACAAGAAAAATCCGAGCTTTCCATGAGACATAGTTCACTGCCCCATCCAACCTATCCTGAATTCTCAACCCCATGGAAGTCATTTTTCTCAAAGAACAAGTTTTAGCGAAATGTACTACTGTTACAAAGGTTTTTTTGAATTCTGGAAACGACTGTTTCTCTCCTAAAATTTAATTTTATGCCACAACCTGCTCTGATACCATGTAGCTTTTTCACAAGTTTTCAGCCACCGGTTATAAGTAAAAATTATATTTCTATTTATGACATTCTTAGAAAAATAAAGTGCTGGAAATATACAAAAATTTTCAGACTTAAAACACTGTTGTAACTAATCTTTTTCAGTGACAATAAATAAAATATCAGCACGCCATTCAACACATAGAACACTAGTATTTTTGGCCAATGGCCCTGGAAAAACCCATAAGGGGAAAACTAGTAAGAGAGAGAGATTTTATTATTCGGAAATTTCGAGCAAAACTCAGAAATTTTCAGACCAACTTATCTCAACCTAGAAGAGAAATTTTTGCCTCCCGGTTTTGACCCCGTTTGCATTAAAGGATACATGATGTATATATTGTAATTAATCGTGGTGAGGAGCTAAAGGCAAAAGCCTCACCATCGATTTGGTTGTGTATGTTTCAGCAATAGGGATCGTTGCCGGTGGTATATCGTGCTATCTGACACATTATAGTTTTGGCATCATGTAAATATGCACATCAATTAAAATAAACCTACATCCAGCTACGACGGTGAAACGTTGAATGAAAAGGGCATTATTCCTAAGGATAAGGGGGGGGGGAATGTTAAACCTTGAACCCATGGGGGAAAAGCCATGTGTCACCACCAATTACCACTTTAATTGCTCTGCTGAGTAGTTGAGGCAGTTATTTCTGGGAATTTGAGGGTGGTAGGACTTTCAGTCTTTTCCACACGCTCACTCCACCAGCCGTCTCTCCACCTTCACGTGGGTAAGAAAAACACCACTATGCCACTCTCTTGTCGGTGGGTTCTGCTCACTCTCATGCAGGGATGTTTTGCTCTATTCACCTTCTCACGTGCAGGAAGTTTGGATGGTCTTCCTCATGTAGAGCCAGGATAAAAAGGATTCATGGTTCCTTGCAGGGGGGTTCGTTCTCCCTCCTCTCACCGATTGCTGCTCTATGGACCTATTCTTCCTGCCGTTCATGCAGGAGATCGTTTTCCCTTTTCCCATTATCAAACTGTGTAAGCCATTCATGCCTAGGGGCTGTGTGTATGTGTGTTACTCTCACGGATTTGTGGTCTGTGTACCTATTTTTCCCTTGTCCAGGGTTGAGAATCATAATTGTCTCTCGTTTCTAGGATGTGTAATGTTCCAGTGGCTTAGCCGTGAGATCGGTTGCTGTTCTTCCCCTGAAACTGTGGCTTGTTGTGGTTTTCCACCATGTTGTTTGTTGCTATGAATGCAATCATCTTTTGGTTTCTGCTAATTTGTTTTGGCCATGCTAGGGCCAAGGACAACTCTGAAATGTCTTGTTTGACCTGAGCTGTGTTCACCCTTTCATTTAGGTTGTCACCTTGTTACCTTTATTTTCCTCACAGAGTTGTAAGCTGTTTGTTTTGCTATGGTATGCAGTGGTTGGTCTTCAGACTATTGAGAGTAGGATTAGAGGCTGAGTATGCTTGATAAAGCTAGTGTTTGGAGCCACTTAGGCAGAGTTAGACTGCTGGATTTCTTCTCCACAACCCTTGAAGAGTATTGGAAAGGGAAGTCAGGGCCTGAGAGATTGTGCAGTAGAGAAAGGACCGATTCTTGGTGTCAGGTGTGTGGATGTCTTAGAAGTTAGGTTAACTCTGGTGTAGGTGTCCTTATCTCTCCATTGAGGCCACCAGCTTAGCATTTAGCCTTTCCTAGCTCCTTGACGGCCTGATAAACCCTACTATGTGTGCTTGGCTGATTTGTGTACCTTAGCTATGTGTAAGCCTGCTTTGACCCTTATTCCTTGAGGAATCATGCCCAGCTTGGGGGTGGCAGTGTTGCTGAGAGATTGATGAGCACACTGGCCTATGGTTGGGTGGAACGTTGCAGCGACGTAGCTGGTTGCGGGACGAATTCTTTTTAAGATGAGTATTCTTGACTATTCCATCTCTGCATTTATATTTACTGATTAATAAATATGATGAACATGTGGATGCTTGAATGAATGTATGTTTGCTTCCGCTATGTATATGAAGGATTATGCATCTTAGTATGTTTTGTGTTTTAATCTTTATATTTCAGCATTATATTCCTGTTCATGTTCATGGGGCTATCTGCCCGGAGGTTTTTGGATGGTTTGGTAGCATCCTCCTCGCCGGTTAGAGGGTCGAGGACGTTACAGTATGGTAAAAGAGATCATGGTTGCAGCATGGGCCTGAATGGGCTACACAGATGTAGTGACAGAGCCATCATTGCAGCATTGAGCTTGAGAAGGCCATGAAAGATCAGCCAGCAGAGGCAGGTTGCCTTCTGCCCAGCAGAGATCACAGATTTATGACAGAAAACTTTCATAAAATTTTTCTAAGTGCCAGAATTGTCGGCTCATCAGAAAAATTAGTGAGAAGTTCTTCTGATGCAGTGGATCACTTAGTTGAAAGATCCTCTAATGCAGCGGAATGCGTAGTATGAAGACCACCCGACGCAGAGAAAAGACGAGGGAAAGAAAAATTTTCTAAGTCCGATCATTGGTGATCGACAGATATTAGTGATTTCATCATCGATGATCAGAAAATGGGAGCACTGAAATGTCGAGAGAGATCCTGTGAAGGATGCAAAAATGTTGGCTCACTTAGTCGAGACCATCGACAAAATTTAGATGATGAACCAACTGATGCGAGCGACGGAAAGTAGGCTAAAGAAGAAATTTCGGAAAGTTTTTCTAAGTATGGGAATCGTCGGTCGTCGACGAAACTTAATGGATGCGGGAGCCGCAGTTTCGACGGGAATCATCTGAATACCACTGAAACACCGGCTCAATATAGTTGAGGAAACATCTGATATTTGGTGTTGGAAAAAATCTAGTCATTCGGACCGCCGATGCCGTCGACGAAATTTAGTTGTTGGGTTCGCTGACATAGAAGGAAGAAGTAAATTTTTGAAATTTTGTTAAGTGTTGGAAACCATCGGCCATCGGCGAAATTTAGATGATGAGACCGCCGATGGATATCATTGGATATTTATAGAGGATGAAGCTGCCAAGCTCTCGTGAAGTGGATCAACAAAACTTAGTTGAAGGAAGAGCCAATGCAAAGAGAAAATTCAAAATTTTTCTCAGTCATGAAATCATTGGTGATCGACGATGATTAGTTGAATTCATCGCCGATGGATAGATGATGGAACCGTTGATCAACTACATCGGAAGATATTAGCTGATGATGCTTCCGCCATTGTGGCTACTTAGAAGACTAACCGCTCGATGTTAGCACACCCAAGTTCCGATACTACGGGAACTACAGTTGTTGAGATCGCCGGTGCAGTGGACAAGGAAAGAAAATGTTCTGGAAAGGAAATTTTCTGAATTTTTTTTTTGTCTAAGTACCGAAGACATTGAAAAAACTTAGTTGTTTGGCTCACTAATGCGGCGGCAAACATCGACAAAGTTTAGAGGATCAAACCGCCGATGGACATGATCGAAAAATATTAAAAGATCGGAGTGCTGATCGGAAAAATTAGTCGCTCGTGCGTCCGTCTTTGTGGCTGTTTAGTGGCCTATCCTCCAGATGGACAGTTATTCCGAACGTCGATCAGAGAATTATAGTTGAAGAGGCCTCCAATGGGAAAAGATTAATGGTTGGTGAATTGCTGTTATGGAATCCTAGAGAACTAGCTGTCCGATGAGTAGAGGATCTGATCACCGATGCAGATCAGAAGCTTAGACCACTACAAGTCCGACACGTCGGAAAGATGGTGGAAAAGAGACCCGATGAATAGTCCTTGGCATCGTCGATGCCATTTAGAAAGCTCACATCAAAGAGATATAGTCAATGGAACCACTGATATAGCGGAAACCTAAAGCTGATGGGGCCCCGATGAGCGCCGGAGAATTTAGTCGTCTAGGTCGCCGAAGTGTCGGAAGACTAGTCCACTAAGGGTCCGAAACATAAAAAATTTTGTTGGGATGAGACCCGATTTTGACCAAAGAAAAATTGGGGTTTTGCAGTGAATTCTCATTGGATTTTTCAACAGGAAGAAAACCCTAGATGGCTGAAGTTTGCACTTCAGACCAAAATTCAGTGGTGTGTTTTGCCATCATTTTTGAAATGGTGTGGTTTTCACACTCGAGGTCAGAATGAAGCATGTGGATAGGCGTTGGAAAGATTATCCAACAGGGAATAAGGGAGAGTCACCATAATTTGAATGTGGAGCAGCAAAGTGCTAGTTATTGCTTGGAAAAGAAAAGTGCTACTATCAATATAGACAAATCCAAGAATTGCATGACTAGAGGTAGCAAGACCATGAAGTCAAACCAGCTGTTGTGTGGAGGAGGAGTTTCATGCAAGGATGAGGGAAGTGAAAATGGAAATTTCCTTAAACCCTGTCTTGTTAATTATGATTACAAGTTTTATACATAAGATGTATGAGGATATGCCTAGCATGCATAAGATATTACATGCTGGTAAGAATAGTGAGAATTATACATTCATAATGAGCCACTAGTGATAATTATTGCATTGGTGTTGGCATTAGTGGAAAAACCAACGACAACATGGACATGGATGAATATGTTGCTGATGCTGACGAATGTGACTAGCAACCCTATGGAGAAAGGGATAAGGCAACAAGTCCAGAATCAAAAGTTGGTGAGCAAATTCTTCAATCTCCTGTAAAGGACCAACCAAACTGGTAATGTCAAGGGTGTAAGTAGGACCCATGAAGGTAAGAGTTTAATTATGACGATTGCATGGAGTGGTAAAAGCAAGAGGTCTCATACCATGTGGGTATTTGAATTTTATACTCCATTCATAGATAGATGTGTTGTTCCTGTATTATATTGTTATGAACTTAGTAGCCAAGGAGAGTAAGAATTGATTACCTTGAAGATAGTCATGCATCCTATATGAAGTAGTCATGGTTAGGACATGCATGGTATGTTTGAATGCATAGTATTCCTGAATCAATGCAAGGTAGCATTGAGTGGGTATGCATTAAAAGATTTTATAAATCTTGTAGTTATGCATTGAATGGATGCATACGAAAAATATGAGGAAATGTTGTAGATATGCATACATAAGTATGGGTGCAAATGTTGCGATGCAATGCATGAATGCATAGAGATAGTGCATGTGTCATTATGAATAACTAATGGCTGAAATGATGAATTAATGACAATTCTGGAACCATTTCAAGAGCTGATGTGAATGCAGGATAGTAAGTGCATGAAGAAGGTAGTCATGATCAATTGGTTGCCGGAAATTCTCTATGGAAGGGAAAGGGGGTACAAATGATACGGTTGTGAAGTAAGGAGCATCTAAACATTTAATTTAAATTACATAAATGATGTGACTATACCCTGTAATTTAAAGTATGATAATGATTGCATGAAGTAAATGGGTTTTGGTAATATTGATGTGATTAACAGCTGGAAGTATTTGAATTTTATAAATTCTGAAAATGCTTCAGTGATGGTTGTGACAATGAAAAGGTTATATGCATCCAGACTTACCAAGTGTTTGGCTGATTGAAGTTCAAGTTTCAGGTAGATTGCTTGGGGCATGGAAATGTGAGTAAGACCATAACAAAGACCATAATCTACCATGTGAAAGAGCCAAACCTCATGAGAAGAGTCTCATGGCTGTGAAAATAGCTTGTATGCATAATGGGTTGTTAAATTTGAATTTGTGAATTTCGGATTTGAGAAATTGCTGACAACTACTAATCACTATTGGCTTGCATAAGATTGTGTCAGGAGGACGCATTGTAAGTGGGTATTCATGTTATGATAGTAAGAATAAAATTATAATGGGCATAGTGGTGCTGCTTACAAGAGACCCACAATTGAGGATCACCTCATTGCGAAGCAAATCAATTTCTGTAGTAAACAGAGTTGCAAATTCTCGTTGAATTTAATTACTAATGTCATTGCTTGGTTATGGAACAATCAAATTTGAATTGTATTATTAGATAATGATTGACTGTTTGGTTATTTGATGAATGTGCCAGGGGTACACACTACAGGAAGATCATGTGTGATGTCCTGCAGGAGCCAAAATTCATGGGAAGGTTTTCCCTTATCTTGGAAATGGGTTTCGGGTGAAACTCCATTGGAAATTTTGGGAATGTCTCATCTGCACTGCATGTTTGGTAAGCAACATGAGTGAGATGCTATAAGTTATGTTGGTAAGACATGTGTGGATACAAAATGTAAAGAGGAATTGGGATGGCAAGCTAAGAGACTGTCAACTCAGAGAAGGGAGCCCCCATTCTTCTTTAAGAAAGGAATACTGCATCGACAAATGGATAAGTGTTCTATGACCCTAGCTAAGAATATGCATGTCAAATTATTAAAATTACATATGCAAAACATGTTTTGATTTTATTTCCATGATGACTAATTGCTTGAGTATGAATAGGGCCTACATGGAACACACCGAAAAAGGGTGCACACTTTTTCGATGTCGGATCATGAAAGGGTTGTTGCAATATTGATTACACTCTAGGGAGTGGACGCACTCCTGGTGTCTTAATACATGATAGTGAATGATGTGAGATATGATTACATTTTTAGAGCAATAACGCTAACGAATATGATTATATTGCTTGTGTTGATAGGCTAAACAGATGTAGTCTGGTATTATACACTAAATGGACAATTGCTTGAGCTCATCCTACCTTCTACTAAAGAGCACACAAAAGGAGACATTCCTGAGGGACTGTCAACTTAGAGAAGGGAGTGTTCTCTTGTGTGATATGGGGTAGTGGAATTAGAGCTCACTAATGGAAATGAAACCTGGAAATGGTCGTTTATTGTTGATATAAGTGCATGTGTCATTGTTGATGGCCTGATAAACCCAACTGTGTTTGTTTGGCTGATGATTGGTTGTTGATATAAGTGTATTGTTGAGATAAGTACAAGTGATTTGTTGACGGTCTGATAAACCCAACTGAAGGTTGGATTGGCTATGCCTGATATATATATAAAAGGATGTTGTGAAGCAGCCTATGTGCTGACCTAACATCCAATTCCATAGGCAATCCTAAGGATTGCAAAGCGAAGAAGGATCCTGTGGACCAACGAGGAAACGCACAATAAAGATAAGTATTGGATTATTGTGCAATTCTTGCTTATGAATATGCATGTGTATATGATTTGGTTATGATGTTTTAAGCTCTTGTTTAAGAGGTAAAAACCGATGGGAACAAACTAAACATGTGAATATATTCAATGTTTGAATATAGGTATCACTGGAAGCAAGGACTACGGAAGCATCCTAGAGGTGCATGTGTACATGTGACTGTAGTGAAGAGCTCAGAATGAGCAATAATGAAAAAGGTGCTAGTGAGATTGTGAAGTTCCTAGCAGCTGAGGAAAACCATGTGGGGAGGCTCCATGGTTGAGAGGTCTAAAATAGACCGGAGACACTAAGTGTCATGACCAAGAGGGATTGGTTCAGCATTCACAGTGAAGTGAAAGAGGTTGAGAGCATGAAAAGCCACAACGGTGGTGTGGGTTCTAGGAATGGAACAAAACAAAGAGGGGGAAAACTCTTGCTGCTCTCTCTACTCTTTTTCTTATATATATATATATATGCATTGTGAAAACAAAAGATTGTTGAATGCATGTATGACTAAAAATGGAATGTGTGTAGTTGCTTAAAGTAAATTGTGAATGTTGGAATAGTTAATTCCCTGCCCAAGAATGGATGTGAATGAGCTCATGTGCCTGTTGGGAAGGCATGAAAATTATGAAAGTATCCTTGATGAGACTTCGACTGTCATGCCAATTGGGAAATTAATTGACTGATTTTAATGCCTATATTATGCTTGGTCTGATAGAATTTCAATGGTGCATTTCACAGGTGAGGAAAGTGAAACCCAGTGGTGCACATTGATCATGGCAGCGGACCAAAAGCTACTGGACTTGGTTGGAAGTCTCCTTCAAACGATTTCCAAGACCCAAGATAATCTTGGAGAGATGCTCAAGATACAGAAAAGGTAGAATGAGATGAACCAAAAGATTTTGCAAGACTCTATTGGTTTGCAAAGGGAGGTAAAAACCCTTCTGGGGGCAATCCGTAAAGGCAAGGAAAGTGGATCAATGATGGGACATTCGTCCAAATCCATTAAGAAACGTTCGAGGCATGAACACTCAAAGAAAATTGAGTAGGTAAAGAGAAAGCAGCCAGCAAAATGTTGGAAATGTGAAGGACATCATTTACGTCGGGACTGCCCAGCAAGGGAACATAAAGAGGGCAGCAACCACAAAGTTCCTTGACTTGGGGATGAGCCAAAAGCTGAGAAATAGCAGAAGAAGCTCATGGAAGCCGAGGGGCTTGGTCCTGAAAGTTCAAAGTAAATAATTGAACGTGGAACATATCTGCAAAATTTTGAAATTTTGATGTGCAAAATGTATATGTATTCCTACGTATTGGAACACTGAGGATGGTGTTATTCTAAGGGGGAGGGGACGCAATGTCCTGGTTTTGACCTCATTTGCATTAAAGGATACATGATGTATATATTGTAATTAATCGTGGTGAGGAGCTAAAGGAAAAATCCCCACCATCGATTTGGTTGTGTATGTTTCGACAATAGGGATCATTGCCGATGGTATATCGTGCTATCCAACACATTATAGTTTTGGAATCATGTCAACATGCACATCAATTAAAATAAACCTACAGCCATCTACGATGGTGCAACGTTGAATGAAAAGGGCATTATTCCTAAGGATAATGGGGGGGGGATGTTAAACCTTGAACCCATGAGGGAAAATCCATGTGTCACCACCAACCACCACTTTAATTGCTCTGCTGAGTAGTTGACGCAGTTATTGCTAAGAAGTGGAGGGTGGAAGGACTGTCAGTCTTTGCCACATGCTCACTCCACCAGCTATCTCTCCACCTTCATGCGGGTAAGAAAAACACTGCTACGCCACTCTCTCGTCGGCGGGTTCTACTCACTCTCACACAAGAACGTTTTCCTCTATTCACCTTCTCACGTGCACGAAGTTCAGATGGTCTTCCTCATGCAGAGCTGAGATAAAAAGGATTCATGGTTCCTTGCAAGGGGGTTCGTTCTCCCTCCTCTCACCGATTGCTGGTCTGTGGACTTGTTCTTCCTCTCGTTCACGCAGGAGATCACTTTCCCTTTTCCCATTATCGGACTGTGTAAGCCGTTCACGCCTTCGGGCTGTGTGTATGTGTGTTACTCTCATGGATTTGTGGTCTGCGTACCTATTTTTCCCTTGTCCAGGGTTGAGAATCAGACTTCTCTCTTATTTTCAGGTTGTGTAATGTTCCAGTGGCTTAGCCGTGAGATCAGTTGCTGTTCTTCCCCTGAAAATATGGCTTGTTGTGGTTTTCCCCCATGTCATTTGTTGCTGTGAATGCAATTATATTTTGGTTGCCACTGCGTTCTTTTCTCCACGCTAGGGCCAAGGATAACTCTGAAACGCCTTGTTTGACCTGAGCTGTTTTCACCCTTTCATTTGGGTTGTCACCCTGTTACCTTTATTTTCCTCACTGAGCTGTGAGCTGTTTGTTTTGCTACAGTATGCAGTGGTTGGTCTTCGAACTGTTGAGAGTAGAATTAGAGGCTGAGTATGCTTGAGAAAACTGGTGTTTGGAGCCACTCAGGCAGAGTTAGACTGCTGGTTTTCTTCTCCACAACCCTTGAAGAGTATTGGAAAGGGAAGTCAGGGCCTAAGAGACTGTGAAGCAGAGAAAGGACTGATTCCTGGTGTCGGGTGTGTGGATGTCTTACAATTAAGGTTAACTTTGGTGTAGGTGTCCTTAGCTCTCCATTGAGGCCACCATCTTAGCATTTAGCCTTTCCTAGCTCCTTGATGTCTTGATAAACCCTACTGTGTGGGATTGGATGATTTGTGTACCTTGGCTATGTGTAAGCTTGCTTTGACCCTTATTCCTTGAGGAATCATGCCCAACTCGGGGGTGGCAGTGTTGCTGAGAGATTGATGAGCACGCTGGCCTATGGTTGGGTGGGACGTTGTAGCAATGTAGCTGGTTGCGGGATGAATTCTTTTTAAGATGAGTATTCTTGACTATTTCGTCTTTGCATTTATATTTACTGATTAATAAATATGATGAACATGTGGTATGCTTGAATGAATGTATGTTTTCTTCCACTATGTATATGAAGGATTATGCATCTTAGTATGTTTTATGTTTTAAGCTTTATATTTCAGCATTATATGCCTGTTCATGTTCATGGGGCTATCTGCTCGAAGGTTTTTGGATGGTTTGGTACCGTCCTCCTCACCGGTTAGAGGGTCGGGGACGTTACAGATTTCCATGCCAAACAAAAAAAATCAAACTCAGATTTATTTCCTTCTCTGTTTTCTGCCTCGATTTCTGTTCCATTGTACGGACTGTACCGTATCGACCTCAAAATCCATGCCCAAGAAAAAAAAGTTTTTTTTTTCTCGAAAATCATGCCCAGAAATCAGCCTAAAAAAATGTGCCCGTTGCTTCAAAAATCGTACTGTATGGACTGTACAGACCAACAATAAATACTGCTATCCTCTCCTCAATTTTCGTTCCCTCTTTGTTGTTGTCCTTTCCTCGATTTGCGTGCTACAAATTTTTCCTTTCTATCTCTGAAAAGGAAACTTCTCTTCTCATCTCTCTCTTGTCACTTCAATCTACAAAAGTAAGGGAAAATGCCTTTCCCATGCCTTTTTGAGAAAACCCTAGGGTGAGTCTAATCTAACGGTGGAGATTAGATTAGATCAAGGGATGAAATTAAATGCTCATATTTTATTTCTAAAATATTAATTTCTTTCACCCACTTAAATTTATCAAAAGTGACTTTAGTGCTCTAAAATCAAATTAAATGCTTTTACTTAAGTCATTTAATGCAAGGGTCACTTTATGTCCCCTCTCTAAGTGACTAAGGAAAAAGTCACTAGGGGAACAATTCCTTAGGTACAAAACTAACAGCCTACCCCATAACTTCACTGCAGAAGAAAGGTAAAAAGTTTGAGTGGACTGAAAAGTGTATGGAAAGATTTAATAAATTAAAACACCATTTAACTACCGCCTCTATCGTAAAAGTTATTGATGGTTTTAAGGATTTTGTCGTATGCACCAACACTTGTAAGGAAGGATTGCAGGGGGTATTAATACAAGAGAATTACATCGTGGGTTATGAATCTAGAAATGTAAAGGAACATGAAAATAATTATGCTACACACGACTTAGGGCTTGCTGCAATTATTCATGCATTAAACATGTGGCGACATTACCTCATTGGAATAAATTTTTTGCTAATGTCAGATAACATATATTTAAAATATTTATTTGACCTACAAAATCTAAATTCTATACAGGAGAGATGGTTGTATTTCTTAAGTGAATATGACTTCGAAATAAAACACATAAAGGAAAAAGAAAACAAAGTTGTAGATGCTTTGAGTCGTCATGCAAATTTAGTACTCGCAAGTAGTAGTTATGAATCAGATATGGAAAATCATATCTTAAGTGTAGAAAATTATGATAAAGAATCCCAAATGTTAAAAGAAAAGACTGTTGAAAATGAAAAGAACCAGATAACAACAAATTTTAACCTGAATAGAAGAGGATTAATGATGCATAAAAACAAGATGTACATGCCAATTACAGTAGAAATCAAATCAATAGTCATGAATGAGTTACATAAACAACCTTATTCAAGACATCCTCGATACCAGAAGATGATCACCATGAATAGAAAGGACTTCTTTTGGACTAATATGAAGAAATATGTAGTATAGTACTTAGCTCGTTGCATTGAATACCAACAAGTCAAGGAAGAACACTAACATCTAGCAGGGTAAGTCTGAAATGGAAGTGGGAAATAATTAACATGGATTTCATAGTAGACCTACCTAAAAATTTTAGGCATCATGAATCAATCATGGTCGTAGTTGATAAGTTAAGTAAAGCAGTTGATTTTATTCTTGAAAAATATACTTATAAGGTTGTCAAAATTGTAGATATATTTATGAAGGAGATTTTTAGGTTACATGGTGTACCAAAGGTAATAATCTCATATAGAGATGTAAAATTTATAGGAAATTTCTGGAAAGCTTTGTTTAAAGGGTTAGGCACATAATTGAACTTCAATACTGCATATCATCCGAAAATAGATGGGAAGACACAAATTGTAAACAAGCTCCTAGAAGACATCTTAAGACTGTATGTAATGCACAAACCATGTAAGTGGGAAGACTACCTACACTTAGTAGAATTTACTTAAAATAATAATTTTCACTTATCAACACGTATGAGTTCTTTTGAAATTCGGTATGGACATAAATGTAATACTCCAATTTTTTGGAGCAGTATAGTTGATAGGTTAATGTTAGGACTTGGATTCTTAAAGGATATAGAACTAACCATTAAATAGGTGAAACATAACTTAAAGGCTGCCCCAGACAGGCATACAAGTTATGCTATCCTAAAAATAATTCCTGCAGAGTTCCAAGTGGGTGAGCATGTGTACATAAAGGTAAATCCCAAGAAAAGCACTTTGATATTGGAAAGTATTCAAAGTTGGCACCCAGGTATTGTGGGACATTTGAAGTTTTGGATAAATTGGCGTCAGTTGCATACCGGTTAGCCCTACCATATACTGTTAAAATACATAACGTTTTTCATGTTTCCATTTTAAAGAAATATATTCATGATGCTACTCATGTGATTGATTGGAATGTTATCCTGGTGGAACCTGAAGGAGAGTTCCAGGTGGGACCAGAGTGTATTCTCAATAGGAAATAAATTTTACTATGGAACTGTACCATTGGACAAGTCAAGATGTAATGGAAGCACCTTAGTCCAAAAAAATATACTAGGGAATCGGAAAGTGTTATGTGAGAGGCAGATCCAATCCTATTCCAAGATGAAGAAATGGAATAATAAATCAGAAAGTTAATACCATCGAGGACGATGTTATCCTCCAAGGAGAGGTGTATGTAATACACCTAGAATTAATAATTTATTATTAACTTCTTCTGAGACATTTAATTTTATTATTCTAAATATTTTTGAAAGAAAGTAAAAAATAAAACAAATGTAATGAATTGAGGGGAAAATGTCAAAAACCCAAATTTTCAAAAAAATTTAAAATTTTGAGATAACATAAAATGTTGAATATGCGGTTTACTAACAGCTAATGGTTAGCGAAAAATGAAATAGTCCAACGATTAGTATTACACATTTTCAAATTACGTTAACTAAAGCAATTTCTTTTTCGTAACATAAATAAGGTTTACTTGCATACTATTTTCTTTCAGTTTACTAATGAGTCTACTTTATGGCAAGTAGGTGGAATCTAACTTTGAATCCCAGGCTTACTTAGCATTTATGCTAATGCATACAGATTACTGGTTCTTACTGGTTCACAGGTATGATCGAACAAGTAGACGTTTTAAATTCATGAAGTATCAAGAAGTGTTTCTGTTTGCAAAATAATATGCTAGTAAAATAATCTGATAATTTTCAAGCAACTTCAATGACGTAAAGTAGTTTATCTTTTCTAGTTTTTCTTGTAAGCAGAGTTCAGATAAACGAGTTTCTTTCTTTATCAAGCTTAGCGTCACCAAATATACTTACTGTGAACTCTAAGCTTGTAATCTTTGTTGCATATTCATTTCTATTTTAATATGCTTAACCTGCAAATGTTATACTTATTCGTACTATTTGTTTTTATTCATGGAAGAGATTTTATCAATATTGATAGTAAATATTTTCATTAGAATATGCGATTCGATTTCATTTTTAACCTTCTAGTTATGGTAAGTATCAACCTATTACTTATATGTACAAAACAGTTGCTCACTAACATGTTATCCAGTTCCTCATAAACGTCATACTGCATGTACTATTGTAATCACATACAATATCGTAGTCTTTACTGAAGTACCAAACTAATTGTTATTTACATTCTGTAGGGAAACTTACTGCCTGTAAAACCCCTTGATGTTATAATCTTGATTATTGTAAAAGAAATAACTGCATTGTTTCAGATGGAATAATGTTTTCCCTTGCTTCCTAAATCTAAGTCAATCAGTGTCATTCCAATGATTAAAGACTTGAGCATAGTTCTTCCATTGTAATTTTATTATTACCATAATGTCTCTTTTACATTAAGTTAATGTCTATAGTGGCTATTATGGTATATCTTTCTACTATGATCATAATTATACCCTATACTAAGTACAGGTTATCTTGATCAATCACCAACTATCTTGTCCAACATAAACAAATATGGTAACTTCTAGTATTGACAGGTTGAGAAGCAACTAAAGTCTAAGAAAGTTTAAACCAACATCGATCTTAGTAAAAGTCATGTTTATATTATTTTATTATGCTATTCAAGTTCATAATTTATAACCACCTAAGCTGTTTGTTTATAAATGATAAATTCGGACTATAATACTTGCATACTCCACAATGTTTACAAGTATATAAGCCTACTTGTAGTTTTAAAGGTTATAAGCATAATCGATTTTTGGATTATCCAAATGATTAAGTGGTTACACCTTTCAATATGTCAACGTTAACCAATTATTGTTTTTACCCAAATCGCTCAAAATCGAGCTATCAAACATTATGATAAACATTATATATGATTAACGATGGGATATATATATATCATAACTCATGCAATGTTTGATAAATATCATTGTTTTAATAATTGGATAAATGATCGGAGGTGGACTTTGGAATCGACCCCTGCATAGTTGGAAATAGTTGAGGGCACGTGGTCACCTCCTATCCAAGTATTGGTGATATAAAACTATTGCAACCCTAATCGCTTGTCATTATCCCTCTGAGGTTCACGCTAGCCTTTGGGCTGCTCTGCAAGGTTTCATGGTGGTTGTGAGTGTTCTTCCTGTTCTAGCTTGCTCCAAAACTTGGGTTAACTTTGTTGTAGTCTCCTGAGATCAGTCTTATTGCTAGCCTTCATAGTTGTGGGTTTTTTTATTAGGAGAGAGTTTACTGGTGTGTTTTCTCTTGGAATGCAACTTGTCCTTAGCTCCTTCTTTCCTTCCCCGTGGCCTGTCACTGCGGTAAGAAGCTAAGATTCATTGCTGTTGGTTGTGCTCCATCGTCATCGCAGGGTTAGAAGATTTTGTATGAGCAATCTACAATTGGTGACAGTCTCCTCGCTAGACTGTTCGATACTCTTATTTAAGGTAATTATTTAGTTTTCATTCCATAATAGAAGACTCATAGTAAAATCATGTTTAGAGTTAGATTTTTCAATAGTAAAAGTGTTTTGAATTTAACGCACAGGATTGTTCTCTCCTTACAGGAACTGGAGAATATTCTTGCAACCGGTGATGAAGATAAAGATGGCTATCTTCGAGGGCTTGTTTCTCCAATCCAGTAAGCCCTGGATTCAATGAATGGGTTCTTACCCTGCTTGTAATAGGGTTGTCGATGGTGAAACCATGATCTTGGAAGCTTGTCGAGTTTCCCCATTAGATATATGGTTTTCCTTTTTAAAAATGTAGTTGGTTCTACTCTGTTTACAAACCCTCGTTGTTTCATTGGGTTGTCTCAGCCTTGAGCTGGGTGTTGTAATTAGTTTAAGTTTCTAGCCTTACGACCTATCAATGTAATACATTGGTTTTTAAAAAGATTTTCTTCAAGCTTAGACTCGTTTTTGCAGTGATAATGTATAATGTGATTCTGTATGTTAGGGTTTCCCTAACTGACTGCTAATAAATAATTTTACTATCTATTATATTTTGTAAATAGATTATTGTTTTTAATTAAGACTGTAACCCAGTCATAGTGTATAATTTATAAAATTAACCTACCTGTTCGGAAAGAACAAACTAGGGCTTTCTTGAATGAAATCCTTGTCTAATTTAATTTTTCAATTTATTTTTAAATAGGTTTTGTTACTTATTAATTGTTGTTTTATTTAGTATTACAGATGTGTTATGATAATTTTAAGTTGTACCTGTACATTTGTCCTTAAAAGGACTGTAAACAATCTATATTAGTTTAATGGCTTATTAATATAATAATCCAAATAAATGGATTCTAGCTTAAATGTTTTTATTTGTAAAGATTAAATTTGGTTTAGGGTTTCAACCCTGTAGTTTTACTTTTACAGGTATAAACCTGTTTGATAATTATAAAATAGTTCTTTACATAGATATTTATTTATTTGTATAATAGTTATTAATCCTATTCTCATTGTTTTTATTTACTAAACTGACAGATAGAATTTATCTAGAGTTCTTTGCAAAGATAAGCATAGATTCTATAACTTAGTTTGCTCTTCATAAGTTAAGCACTTTAAATATAACCCTATTTAGTTTATAGTAATTATTAGTCTTAAATGAATTGATATTATTAGAAAATTAACTATATGATTAGTGGTTATTTTCTTTACTGAACTGAATGTTAACACTGTAACTTGCCTAGGATTTTTCTTCTACATTGCAAATAGTTACTAAGTATAACATCATCCTCGATGTTATTTATTATTCATCCTCAGAATTCCCCTGGAACATAATTGGATATGCATATCGCATATTACTTTCCAATTCCTAGGTGGCTTCTTCTGGACTAAGGTGCTTCCATTACACCTTCACCTGACCAATGGTGTGGTTCCGAAGTGTGACCTCCCTCTGCCCGAGGATACAATTCAGTTCCACCAGAAAATATCCTTCTGGTTCCACCTGTACACCATTCCAGTTAACAACATGAGTAGCATCATGAACATATTTTTTTAATACAGAAATGCGAAAAAAATTATGTGCTCTTAAATTTGGTGGCAATGCTAATTGATAAACTACTTGTCCAATCCTGGACAGTATTTCAAATGGACTACAATAACGAGGTGCTAGTTTTGCACAACTTCCCAATCTCAGAGAGCTCTTTTTGGGCCTCACCTTGATGAACACATGTTCACCTGCCTGAAACTCTTTTGGAGTTCTTTTAAGGTATGCTTGACTTTTCTGTCAATCCTGTGCAACTTTCAGATTACCTTGTACCTGCTTTACAATTTCTTCCATTTCCTTTAATAGTTCGGGACCTTATACTAATCTATACACCGGATTACTCCAAGAGATAGGAGTATTACATTTCCTTCAATACAAGATTTTGAAAGGAAGGACAAAATTTGGCTGATGCCTGATAATTATTATTATGAGAAAATTCTACCAGATGCAAATAATCCTCCCATTTACCTGGTTGGTCTTTCACATACATTCTTAATAAATCTTCCAATACTTGGTTTACTCTTTCAGTTTGTCCATTTGTTTGAGGATGGAACGAAGTACTAAAATTTAATGTAGTTTTTAATCCTTTAAATAGAGATTTCCAAAAGTTACCTGTAATTTAGGATCCTTGTCTAAGATTATAACTTTCGGTATTCCATGCAGTCGAAAAATCTGTTTTAGAAAAATATTAGCTATGTTTGCAGCTTTATATGTAGTTTTAACAGGTATAAAGTGAGCTACTTTACTTAATTTATCGACCACTACCATGATAGAATCATTTAAATTCTTATTTTTAGGCAATCCAGTAATAAAATCGAGACTAATTATCTCCCATTTCCAGCTAGGAATGGGTAATGTCTAAAGTAATGCAGCTGGGTGTTGATGTTCATTTTTCACCTGCTGACATTCAAAACACTTAGCGATATACTCTGCCAATTCAGTCTTCATATTTGGCCAAATATATTCTTTTCTTAACATAGTTATAGTATTTTGATAACCTGGATGACCTGAGTATGGAGTTTTATGGATTTCATCCAAAATTAATAACTTAAGTTTAGGTACATTAGGTACATACATTCTGTTTTTATACAGTAAAAATTCTTTTGCATTCAAACTATACCCTTTACTTAAGCTTTCTGTTGAATTTTCTTTCGTTTTAGCTTGTAAATTTTGGTAAATTTCATCTTGTTCTATCCATGCTTTAAGCTGTTCATCCATATTTGTTTTATAAGTGCTGATAACTGCTGTGAAATTCAGCCTTGCATTCCTACTTAATGCATCAACAACTTTATTTTCTTTACCTTTAATGTGCTGAATTTCGAAATCATACTCACTTAGAAAAACTAGCCACCTAGCTTGTCTGGCATTTAGATTAGGTTGATCTAACATATACTTTAGCCCTTTATTATCAGTCATTAAAATAAATTTTCTACCAATTAGGTGATAACGCCACATCTTTAGAGCATATATAACAGCAGCTAATTCCATATCATAAGTTGCATAATTCTTTTCATGAATTTTTAATTTCCTAGACTCATAGGTTATAACATGCCCTTCTTGAGTCAGAACATCACCTAAACCATCATTGCAGGCATCAGTGCACACTACAAATTCTTTATTTGGATCAGCTATTCTTAAAATAGGTGAGTTGGTTAATAAAGTTTTTAACTTTTAAAAGCTTTCCTCGCATTTCTGGTTCTAATCAAATTTCTTTCCTTTCTTCTGCAAAGAAGTTATCGGATTCGGGATTCTTGAAAAACTTTCAATGAACCTCCGGTAATAACTAGTAATTCCCATGAAGGATCGAAAATCAGTTACATCCTTAGGAACCGACCAATCTTTGATTTCCTTTATCTTTTTGAGATCTACCGAAATCCCTTCCTTAGTCACTACATGACCTAAGTACTGAATCTTATCTTTGAATAAATCGCATTTACTAAACTTTGCAAAGAGTTGATGATCTTGTAACTCTTGCAAAAGAATTTTTAAATGCTCTTTATGTTCTTCTTCAGTTTTTGAATAGATTAATATATCGTCGATAAACATGGCTACAAACTTATCTAGATACTTATTCATAACGTTGTTCATTAAACACATAAAAATAGCTGGGGCATTAGTAAGCCCGAATGGCATGACGACAAACTCGTAATGGCCATATCGAGTTCTAAAAGCTTTTTTAAAGATGTCTTCATTTTTAATCATAACTTGATGATATCCAGACCTTAAATATATTTTTGAAAACACCATGGCTCCACGTAGTTGATCAAACAGATCATCTATGCGAGGCAACGAGTATCTATTTTTTATAGTCATCTTATTCAACTGATGGTAATCTATGCAAAGTCGCATGGTTCCATCCTTTTTCTTAACAAAGATGACAGGTTCCCCCCAAGGAGACACACTAGGTCGAATATACTTTTTATCAATAAGTTATTTTAATTGTGACTTTAATTCATTAAGTTCAAGTATGTTCATTCGATAAGGGGCCTTTGAGCTAGGTACTGCACCAGGTACCAGCTCAATGGTAAATTCCAGTTCCCTTTTTGGAGGTAGTCCCAGAATTTCTTCCGGAAATACATCAACATACTCTCTTAAAACTAGTATATCTTCTAATTTTAATTTATCTGTCTTATTTAGATTCTCCTCATCAGTTATTGTTACTACATAAGCTTTACAACCCTTCCTAACAGCTCTCTTAAGCTGCAGAGCAGAAATATGCCTTATGGTGGTTTTTCTAGGGATTCCTTTTACACTTACTGGTTTTCCATCACTGTTTATACACGTAAAGGTTTTATCATAACAATTTAAAATTACTCTATGTTGTTCTAACCAATCCATACCGATGAGTAAGTCATAAGAACCAAGAGGTAATACATTAAGCTTTACAACAGTTTCAAATTGATCCATAACTACTGGACATTCTTTTACAAAACAAGTTACCTTCCTTTTAGCACCAGTGGCTAACTGAACCAACCAAGAATTTTCAAATTTTTCAACACGTAACTTACATTTTTCTACCATTTTAGGTGAAATATAACTGAGAGTAGCTCATGGATCAATTAAAATAGTTATAGGGGTTTGGTTTATTATACCTTCTACTTCCACCATGGAAGTTTGATATTCTGCTTGTCAATTCTCCAAGGATGCATTGATTCTGGGCACAGTCCTCGCTAATTCTCCAACAGTCATCTCCTCCTATATGGTATGAATATTATTGACAGTCTTTTTCCGATTAGGATAGACTGAAGCATAATGTGGGCCATTACACTCCTAACACTTTATAGGTTCTTTACGTTCAAAGTTCTTGGTGTAATTACCATGGTTATTAGCAAATTATTTACCCTTGGAATTATTCTAATTGCTTGGTGAATTATTCTTATTCCCTTGGAAACTCTTGTTAGCAAAATTTTGGGCCTTATTTTTTTTAGAATTTTTGTTGGGCACAAATTCTTTCTTCTTTTGATCATAATGGTTATTATTCTTCTTGGCCTTCCAGTTGGACATGCTTTCCTTCTTTCGATTATGTTCATAATAGAAGTTGGCCTTCCTCATAGCTTCTTCCAAAGTCTTTGGATTGTCATTCTCAATAATGTCCTTAATATGATAAGGTAGACAGCTGAGGAATTGCTGTACCCTTGGTTTTTCATCTACAAGGTATGGCACATACCTAAGCAGACTTAAAAACTTGCTGTTTAGATGTTTCATAGTCGTTGATCCTAATTTAAGCCCATAGAATTATTTTGCTCTCTCTTCATAATACTGCTCAGACATAAATTTATTTTTAAAGTACCTCTTGAAGGTACTCCAATTTACGTTCTTCTCTTTTATTCCTTTCACTCTCTTCAAGTTCTGCCACCAAATGTCAGCCTTTCCTGAGAGGTTGTAGATAGTCATTCTAGCCTTTAATTGGTTAGAATAGTTATAAATCTAGAAGTACTTCTTAATTCCAGATAACCAGGATTCTACTTCCTCCCCCTTCTCAGTCTCTTCATTGAATGTTGGTGGTTTAGTCTTTTTAAACTCCCCAGAAATTTCCTCATAGGGTTTATATTTCCTCTTTTTAGTATAATGATTGTCATCACTACTATTACTAGTGGAAAAAAATTTACGTTGCTCACCAAACACCTCTGAAGATGAGCTAGTTTCATTTTTAGTTTGTTTAATCTTCTTATATTTATGTTGATGGCTTGTATCTTCTGATTCAGCTCTTTTACCCCTACCCTGAGTTTCAAACCTTTATGTTAGGATCTGATTCAGCTCCTCCTGAGCTCTCAAAATCCTTTCATTCTCTTGTTTAACAGATTCCATTTCATATTTTAAGTCTTTTACTGTTTGTAACAGTTCTAAGGAATTAGTGGTTAAATCTTCTGGTATAGGATCTCTTGGTAAATTTTCTATTTTAGTAAATGGAGATTCTTCTTCCACATATTCCTCCATCCTCTCTGTACCTATTTGTTAAACTTCAGAAACAATTTCTCTGTTGAATAACATTTAAAAGAAAATACATTAGCAAAAATAATTCAAAATCACTGTTTCATAAAAGCTAGTTGGGCTTCATCAAGGCCTAGTGTTTGAACCTTGTGCTTTGATACCACATGTCAAAACCCCCCAAATTTTCACAAAAATTTAAAATTTTAAGATAACATAAAATTCTGAATATGCGGTTTACTAACAGCTAATAATTGGATAAATTATCACAGGAGGACTTTGGAATCGACCCCTGCATAGTTGGAAATATTTGAGGGCACGTGGTCACCTCCTATCCAAGCATTGGTGATATAAAACTCTTGCAACCCTAATCGCTTGTCATTCTCCCTCCGAATTTCACATTGTCCTTTGGGCTACTCTGCAAGGTTTCATGGAAGCCGTGAATGTTCTTTCTGTTCTAGCTTGCTCCAAAAATTGGGTTAACGTTACTGTAGTCGCATCAGCTCAGTCTTATTGCTAGCCTTCGTAGCTCTAGGTTTTTTTATTAGGCGAGAGTTTACTGGTGTGTTTGCTCTTGGCACGCATCCTGTCCTTAGCTCTTTCTTACCTTCCCCATGGCCTGTCACTGCGGTAAGAAGATAAGCTTCACGTCTATTGGTTGTGCTCCATCGTTGTCGTAGGGTTTGAATATTTTGTATGAGCAATCTATAGTTGGTGATAGTCTCCTCTCTAGACTGTTTGATACTCTTATTTAAGGTAATTATTTGGTTTTCATTCCAGAATAGAAGACTCACAGTAAAATAATGTTTACAGTTAGATTTTTCAATAGTAAAAGAGTTTTGAATTTAACGCGGTTTACTAACAGCTAATATGCGGTTTACTAACAGCTAATAATTGGATAAATTATCGCAGGTGGACTTTGGAATCGACCCCTGCATAGTTGGAAATATTTGAGGGCACGTGGTCACCTCCTATCCAAGTATTGGTGATATAAAACTCTTGCAACCATAATCGCTTGTCATTCTCCCTCTGAGGTTCACACTGGCCTTTGGGCTACTCTACAAGGTTTCATGGAAACCATGAATCTTCTTTCTGTTCTAGCTTGCTACAAAACTTGGGTTAACGTTGTTGTAGTCGCCTCAGCTCAGTCTTATTGCTATCCTTCGTAGCTCTAGGTTTTTTTAGTAGGTGAGATTTTACTGGTGTGTTTGCTCTTTGCACGCAGCTTGTCCTTAGCTCTTTCTTACCTTCCCCATGGCCTGTCACTACGGTAAGAAGCTAAGCTTCATGTCTATTGGTTGTACTCCATCTTCGCCATAGGGTTTGAAGATTTTGTATGAGCAATTTGCAGTTGGTGACAGTCTCCTCTCTAACAATTTAGAAACTGAATATTTAACATTCATTTAATAGTCAAATTCAGATTTATCTATCTAACACAGTAAAACAAAACAATGTACAACCTAACTAGGATAGACAACGGCAGTGTTAGGAGGCTGTTCCTCCCTACCAAATTCCTGGAGAGTGCTCAAACAATGCTTCCTCAGGACCCTCGAGCCTGTCCTGGTCTTATTGGCTGAGAACTAGTGGAGCATGCAAATAGTAGACTGATCCAATAACTTAGTAAAACACCCTGCACTCAGCAGTAAGATCTTTCAGCTTAAAAGCTGCACTAGATCACTCAGTAGTTATCCCCTCAAACTCTTTCCACAATTCCCTTCCATTGAATTTCTCTAAAGTACATTCACCTGAATGATCACTTCTCTAGAATGAGCAGCCTCGTCTCTCTTCAATGGGAACTTTTATAAAGATTGCCTAGTTCTTTTGGGTCAGTTTTCATTAATTGAGCTACCTCCTCTGATTCCACTTTCTTGGGGAATCATGACCCCAAATGTAGGGAGGTTGCCACCTGCAACAATCGGAAGTGGTTTGAGGATGCTACCACATGTCTGTTTTCTCTCCACCCAGTCTCCTCCACCAATTTGACCAATAAACACTCTTTTAACAGCTCTCCTAAGTTGTTGTCTCTTCCTTTATTTATTTATAATTAAATATTCAGAATTACATTAAATATCCTTGACTCTGCTGAGTCATCAATTACAACTTAGCATAAAATTTAACATATTGTCCTCAAATAAAAGCAAATAATATAACATCGTTTTTGCAAAATTGGGGCATGTGACAGAAAAATTGGAATATATGTTGAAGAGTGTTTGCTTACCCACAAGAGGAAAGAACAAGTGGTTATAGGTGTTGAGTGAGAACTCAAGGTGCAGGTTGCATCTTCCCAAAAATCAGGTCACAACTCCTAGTTGAGTGCTAAAGAGAAGGAGGCTCATATTAAATGGCTAAGTCCTGGCCAAAATACTATATTAGTATGTCCATTAGCAAGCAGGAGGCTAAATTTGGACTAGGATTGAATCTGATAATGAAAGAAATGGTGCACTAAGTGGATTTTTCTCTCGTGGTTCAGTGAACATGCTCGGGGGTTTGTGAGAAAGTGATTTGTCTTCTCTAAGAGTTGGTTGGGATGGACGACTATTCCATTTCATTTTTCCCAACAGTGGTTCTAGGTTCTTATTCTATTTTCTAATTACATTAGGATGTTTATATTGAACCTAGATTTGCACCTATATTCATAAGAAGAAATGTTTTATGCATTGCTATAGAACAATTATCTATCATGTATCAATTCTAGATCTTTCTTTATATATTTTGTTTATATTTGTGAAATGATAGATTTAATTATTTAAGGCTTTTTAGATCGGGCATCCATACCTGAGGCAAGGATTTCTAGTTATTCTTGTCTGCTATATATTCGATTTCTTTTCAAACACTCGTTTCTTCAATTGATTAAATATCTGGGAAATATTTTCTGTTAAACTATTTTCTTATGTCATATATTAAAATAGATCTAGTTAAATTACGATTAAGGTAGATCAAGATAAAAATCTTAAAATACTAAACAAATTATAGATATTAAATAAAAATAATAAATGAAAGTTCCCTATATTGAATGACTACCCTTATCAGAATTAAGAGCCGAGGATTTTTCTACAATAACTATAATTTAATAAACCCCTTTACTAGATCAAGACTGTTTATATTGGGATCAAGCAGATCTAACTGACAAACTATTAGAATACTTTATTATTGACAAACTATCAAGACAAGTATACCAACCCTTCTCGATTTACCACATAGCTAATTGACAAATGAATAATCATACATACATACATACATATATATATATATATATATATACATACACACACACACACACACTTATATTGTATATATATATGTATATATACATATATATATGTCTATACATATATATATGTGTACACACACACACACACACACACACACACACACACACACACACACACACACACACACATATATATATTACACGTGAAAGGAAAATCATCAAAATACA
>LPNX010568335.1:113327-146670 GCA_001517045.1 Pseudotsuga menziesii
TCCCAGTTCTTCGTTCTGTATCATTGAAACATAGAGAAATATTGAAATAGCGGCAAAACCTGGAGACAGAAATATGTTGAATTCATTGTCATCATGGGATACTCTCTCACTCATAGTTATATCCGAATCCTTCATGGAAAATCCTCCCAAAAGAAGAGGTCTGTATCTTTGGGAAGCCATGGAAAGTATCCCCAGTGCGATTGGGGTGCATTCAGTGCCATAAAGGGTCATGTTTACAGATGTTTTAATGGATGAAAACTATCGATTCAAGTTGGGATGTTACAAAAGAATAAGAAAAAGGCATCATCTCTTGTGCAAGCTCAAGGAAGCGTTCAGAAGAATGAATAAGGCATTCTAGATCATATTCAATTAATTTGAAACTTCTACTTATCCACAAATCCATGAATCGTCGTCCAGCTAGAGGAATCACGATTAGGCGGCGTTATTGCTAACAAAAGAGGTAAATGCTCTTGGCCTCTTGTTATGGATTTTTGTTGTGTCCAAGCGATGCTAGGTTCATTTTACTGTTTTTTTTTGTGGATGATTTTATAATTTTAGTGTATAAATTAGGATATCTATAATTCTTAGTTTATGTATGGAACTAGAAGTGATTGAATTCAGACGAGTCTGTGCTATTATTTTATTGTATCAGAGAGGCTAAATACATTCTACAGGCTTGGTAGGGGGTGTTGATGTATCCATTGGTTCTAGAAAATGCCTTTAAATTTGCCTATGTTAGTTTAACCTGATTTAGAAGTTATTGTAAGGAGATGTTAAAGAAACTTCNAGGGTGTGTTGATGTATCCATTGGTTCTAGAAAATGCCTTTAAATTTGCCTATGTTAGTTTAACCTGATTTAGAAGTTATTGTAAGGAGATGTTAAAGAAACTTCAGCTCGGCCTTATTCCTCTGTATTGACAATTCTCTAATGATCCTAATACTTATTTCGTACAAGTTGGGGTTAAAATTTTTATTACATTCTACAGGCTTGGTAGTATGCCTTAGGTTCTAGAAAATGCCTTTTGGTATGATAAGAATAGAGAAAAAGCCTTCTAGAATATGATTTAGGTACACATATTTTATTATTATTAAGGTTTGTTATATCTTTTATCAAAAAATGAAAAAGAATATATAAATAGGCGATGAACTATACTCGCAAGCATACATAGTAACAATATACTTCGTGTAGGAAAGCTACTTGGGAAGTTAAATGTATTAATACCTTTTATTGAACATTTTGATTATAATGGGCTATGAACTATACTTTATCAATGTTTAAGGACTGTTCTAAGAAAGATAAAAATCAGATAGAGACTAACCTTTGAGTCCCTTTTGTCACGCCTTAAATACATAGAGTGAGTGTCTGTAACTGATTTTCCCTGAGACCAAATACTTCTTTGTCTGCACTCAGAGGATTCAAGTTTCTGTTTTAGTCTTAATGACTAAGTAATACCCTTGACAGTTTCCTTGAATAACTCAAGAGGAATTCAACAAACAACTATATTATGTCAGTAGGTTAATCTTTGACACTTTCCATATACCATCTTTAAATGTAAAATTAGCAAAGTGCAACTAAGCAATTAAGAACTTAGTAAAATGATCACAGTAATGAATAATGGAGAAAGTATGAGTATAACTACTCTATTAAAACTTGGTATTACATAAATTTTTTATTTTTACTATCTAGGAGAGTTTAAAGAAAAGCATGGAATAACTTTCGGGAAAAACTAATTTAGTTGCCGCTCATATAGAGCTTAGAAAATATTATTACAGGTGTTATTTTACTTTGTGGTTATAAAATTATTAAAGGTGTTATTTTACTTTGTGGTTATAAAAAGATTAGTTGTTCTGTTTATTTATTTTTATAAAAATTTAATTAAAAAAAGATTGTGAAATATTTTGATTTCTTTTTACTTGAATATGATATTAAAGGTCGGAGACCATAAGCATGTCTTTCAATGATGTTATTAAGAGCCATTCTTGATTTTTTAAGCACACTAATGTGATAAGTAAAAGGTTTTAACCCTAAAGTTGTCTATAGATTTTACTCTGCAAAATAAACGTTGCAGAAACAACACCAGTTAATCGGAAGCCGTGATATGATTTGTCCGTAACTTCGATTTGATGTTAATTAAAAGAATTTTAACTTAACTCATTTTTTCTTATAACTAAAATTGGTTGGAAACCTGGTTATTTAGTTTTAAATTATCTTTTAGTAAAAACGAGACAGTATGCTTTTCTTAGAAGGATTTTTTGCAATTAGAAATTATTAAGAGAAATTATCGGAATTCTATATTATGTTTTTATTGGAGTTTTAGACTTTACAGTTAGGAAAGTAAGTACCAAAACCTAGCCCTATACTTGTTAAAGTTAGCAAAGGTTTTAATTAACTAAGGAAGTTTATCCTTCTGCATTAAGAAATATAAATTACAATACCATCTAAATACTATACTTGCTAAAACCCATAAGTTTGTAAGAATAACATAAAACTATACAATAGTTTATGAAAGCAATAAATAACTGATTCATAAATAAAGAAACGTAAACATAAAAACATTCCAACTTCCTAAAAATTTCAGTTACATAGCTATGAAAATTTACATAATGAATGCTGAGTTATGCCTAAAGCTAAAATAAATACCACATCTTTGAACTACAACAGTTTAAATACATAAAACTTATGATCCAATGAATTCATTCTCATTTGATCATTTTGATAGAACTCAATCATACTTAAATCTATATCTTCCTGTACTGGAGTGCGTCACTTTGGTGAGAGGAAAAATACAGGAGATCAATTCAAATTCATTTCTTTTATAATAATCAAAGTTCTGCTAAATAATTAATATTTAAATGTGACTACATGTGAAGAAGATCTCAACTTAATGTAATGTCCCCAGTTTTGACCCCGTTTGCATGATGTATATATTGTAATTAATCATGGTGAGGAGCTCAAGGCAAAAGCCCCACCATCGATTTGGTTGTGTGTGTGTTTCGACAATGGGGATAGTTGCCGATGGTTTATCGTGCCATTTGGCATATTATAATTCGGCATCATGTAAATACGCACATCAATTAAAACTAAAACCACAACCAGCTACGACAGTGCAATGTTGAATGAAAAGGGCATGGATTCGAAGGATAAGGGGTGGGGGATGTCAAACCTTGGTTATGGGGGAAAAACCCATGTGTTTCCACCTTGTGCGTTTGCCACCTTCCCTTGTCTCATCCAACCTCTTCAATGTCTTTGTTTTGTTAGTTGGGGCAGTTATTGCATGAGGAAATGTGAGCATGGGGAGGCGTCAGTTTTGGCAGGCTGCTGTCAATTCGGACGGTACGCATGCCCAGCGGAGAAGCATCATTTCTCTCACGCCTGGTCTCCACACTCCCATTCTCTCGACCGCACGTCCCTCCTGTTAGTCTGCTCACACTCACGCAGAGAAGGTTCGGTTCTTCCTCACGCGGAGGTCGGTTCACTCTCACGTAGGGGCGCGTAGAGAGACGGTCTGCTCTTTTCTCACAGGGTCGTTCATCCATGCGCATGAGTAGAGTTGTTCACTCTCACGCAGGGGCGGAAGTCTTGCTCCTTTTCCTCACGTACAAGAGTTTTGTGTTGGTTTTCTCACGCTCTGGGCTGAATGCCTGTGTGTTTCACACCAGATCGGTGGTAAGTATATGTTTCCCTGTCAATTATGGCCGTGTGTGTTGTCAACAGTGGTCCGTGGTTGTTCTTTCCTTCCATCCACGTCGAGAGTCTATTTCTCTCCATTGTCAGACTGCGTATTCTTCCGCTATTTCATTGTGGGATGGGAGCTGTCATCCTCCCTGCCTTTTGTTGGCTGTTGTGTCCAATTACGTTTTGGGCCACTGTGCATTCTTAGTGGAGCTGTGCTCACTGGTTTTCATTTCGGGGCTGTTGCTTCTTCCCCCTGTTCGCTGATATGTTTGGGACTGTGTAAGGTCGCCATAGTTTCATTGTGAGTTTAGGTTGCTGATATACCCTGGTTAAGTCTTCCAATGGGAAAGTCCTCCGATCGCCGACACGTCAAAAAGGTTAAGGCTCAAAGTTAGTTCACCAATTGGAAGAGTTGACGAAGTAAACTTTCGTCGTTGCGGAAGCCAAAGGCACTAAGCTTCCAATGTGGAAAGGCCGTCGACGCTGGAAGTTGAAATTCTCATAAGGCAAAAATTGTTGACTGGTGGAAGGAGTTAGTGATTCGCAAGCTACAGGTTCGGAAGGGAAAGTGGTTCGTGAGCCGCCGTTGCGGATGGAGAAACAACTTCATGGCCGACGGGTGAGGCCTCCGACGTAATGAAAGAAAGTTAAAAATTTGTCTAAGGCCCGAAGTCGGAAGAAGAAGTGATTGAGCGTCCGCTGTTGCAGAAGTGAAAGCACAAAGCCTTCCGAAGGGAAAAGACCGCCGACGCCCGAAGTTAAAATTTCTTTGAGAAAAGAGCGGTCAATCGGAAGGAAAAATGGTTCGTGAGCCGCCGTTGCGGAAGCCAAAGCCATTAGGATTCCGATGTAAAAGTCTTTCGATGCCGATCAGGTTGGGCCGTCGATTGGAAGATGAATGGAGTTGGTGGGCCGCCGTTGCGGCTGCGGAAAGGACTAAGTCACCGACAGAAAGAAGGGACGGAGTCGATCAAACGGCGAAGAAGGGAGAAATTTGGAAATTTTTCTAAGTCCGGGAGCAAATCGGCTATCGGAAGAAATAGTTGTTTGGCGTGCCGCCATTGCGGAAGCCAAAGCGTTAAGTCTTCCAATGAGAAAGACTGCCGACGCCGTTGCGGAAGAGAAAGTGTTCCAAGAGCCACCATTGCGGAAGAATTAGTGGTTCCAAGAGCCGATTCTACGCAAGGAAAATTTGAGTTTTCCGTGGGATTTCTCAGCGAATTTTGACGGTTTTCAGTGGAATTTTGAGCTGTCTATCAGTGGAATTTTGAGCTATTTTCAGTGGATTTTCATGGGCTGAAAAGGAGAAAGAGGTAGCGATTTCATATGCGCCAAATTGCGCGAAAGTCAAATATTTACAAACAAAAAAAAAACGAGGGCGCTGCCCTCAACCCGCCAAGAGATGGGAAAACCCCCTTGACCCCCGTCGTCCCCCTGAGACAGTTGTTCTCGTGAAATGAAAATTCTATGTTTTGGGCAAATTAGTAAAACCCAAAATTCATAAAAGATGAATGGTGCAACGGAAGTGAGGTGGCTGAAGTTGGCAACCAAAATGCAGCTGTGTGTAAAATGCAAAGATTTGGTGAAAAGTCTTCATTTTTAGAAGTGGTTTTCACACTCGGGGTCGGAATGGAGCATGTGGATAGGCGTTGGAAAGCTTATCCAGCAGGGAACAAGGGTAAGTCACCAGAATCTGAGCATGAAGCATTGAAGTGCTAATGATGGCCGCTGTTATCAAATGGAAAAATCTGGACAATTGCATGCCAGAAGTAGCAAGGACTACGAAGTCAACCGATTGCTGGGTGGACAAGGAGTTCCATGCCATGATGAAGGACTTGAAAAGGGAAGTTTTCCTTAAACCCATGTCTTGCTAAATGTGTTGCATTTCCTAAGTTTTATGCGTAAAACACATGAGGATATGTATTGCATGCATAGGATATTGCATCTTGGTAAAAATATTGGGGATTATATATTTATAATGAACCACTAATGATAATCATTGCTTTGATGTTGGCATTAGTGGCAAAACCAACGATGACATGGACCCGAATGAATATGTTGCTGATGCTGATGAATGAGACCAGCAACCCTGTGGAGAAAGGGATAAGGCAACAAGTCCATAACAAAAGTTGGTGAGCAAATTCGGTAATCTCTTGCAAGGACCAGCCAAATTGGCCATGTTAAGGGTGTAAGTACGACCCATGCAGGTAAGAGTTTGCTTGTGACAAATTCCATGGATTGGTACAGGTAAGAGACCTCATACCATGTGGATGTTGGAATATAGAAAAATGTCATGCCTGTATATATTGATTGAGCTTAGTATCCCAAGGAATGTAAGTGTAGGTGCAATGTTGTGATGTATTGCATGAATGCATTAAGAAGAGTGCATGTGATATGAGGACTAACTAATAACTGAAATGATGAATTAAGAATAATTCTGGAACTGTTTCAAGGGTTGTTATGAATGCAAGATGGTCATGATCTATCAGCTGCCAGAAATGCTCTGTGGAAGAGCAAGGTGGAATGAATGATACGCCTGTGAAGTAAGGAGTATCTAAACACTTCATTTAATTGCATGAATGATATGACTACACCTTGCAATGTTAATATGGTAATGATTGCATAAATTAAACGAGCTTTGATAATATTGATGTGACTAACAGCTGGGAGCATTTGAATTTTATAAATTCTGAAAATGCTTCAGTGATGGTTGTAGCAATGAAAAGGTTGTATGCATCCAGACTTACCAAGTGTTTAGTTGATTGAAGCTTATGTTTCAGGTAGATTATTTCGAGCATGGCAGTGAGAGGTAAGACCCCAACCAATGCCAGAATCTACCATGTGAAAAAGCTTATTAAATTTGAATTGCGAATTTCAAATTTAAGAAATTGCTGACAACTACTAGTCACTACTGGCTTGCATAAGATTGTGTTTGGATGTTTGAAGCTTATGTTTCAGGTAGATTATTTCGAGCATGGTATTGAGAGGTAAGATCCTGACCAATGCCAGAATATACCATATGATATGCATAATATGTTGTTAAAATTCGAGTTGTGAATTTCGGATTTGAGGAATTACTGACAACCACTAGCCACTATTGGCTTGCACAAGATTGTGTTTGGTTGGTTGAAACTCATGTTTCAGGTAGATTATTTCAAGCATGGCCTTGAGAGGTAAGACCCTGACCAATGCCAGAATCTACCATTTATGAAAGAGCTTGTTAAATTTGAATTGTGAATTTCAAATTTAAGAAATTGCTGACCACTACTAGTCACTATTGGCTTGCACAAGATTGTGTTTGGTTGGTTGAAACTCATGTTTCGGGTAGATTATTTCGAGCATGGCCTTGAGAGGTAAGACCCTGACCAATGCCAGAATCTACCATTTATGAGAAGGAGTCTCATGGTTGTGAAAGTAGTTGATATGCATAATGGGTTGTTAAATTTGAATTGTGGATTTCGGATTTAAGAAAGTGCTAACGACTACTAATCATTGTTGTCTTGTGTAAGATTGTGTCAGGAGGGATGCATGGTAAGTGGGTATTCATGTTATGATAGTAAGCATAAAATTGTAATGGGCATAGTAGTGTTGCTTACAAGAAACCCACAATTGAACAAGTCAATTTCTGTAGTAGATAGAATTGCAAATTCCTAATGAATTTGATTTCTAATGTCATTGCTTGGTTATGGAACAATCAATTTGGATTGTATTATCAGGTAATGATTGACTGTTTGGCTATTTGATGAATGTGTCAGGGATACACACGGCAGGAAGATCATGTGTGATGACCTGCAAGATCCAAACTTCATGGGAAGGTTTTTCCTTGGAAATGGGTTTCAGGTGAAATGCCATTGGACATTTTGGAAATGTCTCATCTACACTACATGTTTGGTAGTAACATGAGTGAGATGGTATAACTTATGTCGGTAAGACATGTGTGAATATGAAATGTAAAAAGGAGTTGGGATGGCTAACTGAGGGACTGTTAACTCAGGGAAGGAGCCTCCATTCCTCCTTAACAAGGGCATACTGCAACGGCAAATGGATAAGTGTTCTGTGACCCTTGCTAAGAATATGCATGTTTAATTGTTGAATTCCATATGCAGAACATGTTTTGATTTAATATCCATTATGACCAATTGCTTGAGTATGAATAGGGCCTACATGGCACACACCGGAGAAGAGTGCACACTTTTCTGATGTTGGGTCATGAAAGGGTTGTCAATATTGATTACACTCTAGGGAGTGGACGCCCTCCTGGTGTCTCAATACTTGATAGTGAATGATGAGAAATGTGACTACAGTTTTTGAGCAATAACGCTGATGAGTTTGCTTGTATTGCTTGTGTTGCTTGTGTTGACAGGCTAAAGGTAAAGGTAAAATGGTAAATGGTTGTTGTGAGGGGTTGCGGAGTAAGGGTTATTGTTGATATAAGTGTATGTTGGTATACGTGTATGTTGGGATGTTATATGCCTGGGGATCCATAGTAGATCCTAGACCTAGAAATGGTCGTGTTAAAGTTCCAAGCCCAGTTGACATGATTATGTACTGGCTAGACATTAATTATTTGATGTTGAGGAGAAGCCTGCATACTGACCTAACATCAAAGTCCATAGGCGATCCCAAGGCTTGCAAAGCGAAGCAGGATCCTATGGACGAATGAGGAAACGCACAATACATATACGTATTGGATTATTTTGCTTATGAATATACATGTGTATATGATTTGGTTATGATGTTTTAAGCTCTTGTTTTAGAGATAAAACTAATGAGAATAAACTAAACATGTGAATCTATTCAATGTTTGGATATAGGTATCGCTGGAGGCGAGGACTATGAGAGCATCCTAGAGGTGCATGTGGACATGTGACTGTCCTGGAAAGCTCGAAATGAGCGGTAATGAAAAGGTGCTAGTAAGACGGGGGAGTCCTAGCAGCCGAGACAAACCATGTGGAGAGACTCCATGGTTTATAGGTCTGGAATAGACCAAAGACACTAAGTGTCATGACCAAGAAGGATTGGTCCAGCATTCACGGTGAAGTGAAAGAGGCTGAGAGCATGAAAATCCACAGTGGTGGTGTGGGTTCCAAGATGGAACAAAATAAAGAGGGGAAAAACTCTTACTGCTGTCTCTTGCCTTTTGATTATATATATATATATATATGTGTGTGTGCGTGTGTGTTTATGCATTTTGAAAACAAAGGATTGTTGAATGCATGTATGATTGAAAATGAAATGTGTGTATTTACTTAAGTAAATTTGTGAATGCTAGAATAGTTAATTCCCTGCCTAGGAATGGACATGAATGAGCTCATGTGCCTGTTGGGAAGGCATGAAAAATATGAAAGCCTCATTGATGAGACTTGGACTGTCATGCCAAATGGGGAAAACTAATTCACTGATTTTAATGTCTATATTATGCTTGGTCTGATAGAATTTCAATGGTGCATTTCACAGGTGAGAAAAGTGAAACCAGGTGGTGCACATTGATCATGGAAGCAGATCAAAAGTTGCTAGACTTAGCTGGAAGTCTCCTTCAAATGATTGCCAAGACCCAAGAGAACCTTGGGGAGATGCTCAAGATACAGAGAAGGTAGAGTGAAATGAACAACTAGATTTTGCAAGACTCTATTGGTTTGCAAAGGGGGGTGAAAAGCCTTCCGGGAGCAATCGGAAAAGGAAAGGAAGGTGGATCAGCAATGGGACAATTGTCCAAGCGACCCGGTAGGAAACGGTCCAGGCATGAAGACTCAAAGGAAATTGAGCAGGTAAAGATGAAGTAGCCAGTGAAATGCTGGAGATGTGGAGGACATCATTTACGCCGGGATTGCCCAATGAGGGAACATGATGAAGGCTATAGCCACAAGGTTCCTAGACTTCGGGATCAGCTGGAAGCTGAGAACCAGCAAGACAAGTCCATGGAAGCTGAGGGGATTGGTCGTGAACGTTCAAAGTAGATAATTGAACGTGGGACAGATCTGCAAAATTTTGATGTGCAATGGTATATGTGTTGTATATATGTAATGGAACACTGAGGACGGTGTTATTCCAAGGGGGAGGGGAATGTAATGTCCTCGGTTTTGACCCTGTTTGCATGATGTATATATTGTAATTAATCATGGTGAGGAGCTCAAGGAAAAAGCCCCACCATCGATTTGGTTGTGTGTGTGTTTCGGCAATGGGGATAGTTGTCGATGGTTTATCGTGCCATTATAATTCAGCATCATGTAAATATGCACATCAATTAAAACTAAAACCACAACCAGCTACGATAGTGCAACGTTGAATGAAAAGGGCATGGATCCGAAGGATAAGGGGTGGGGGATGTCAAACCTTGGTTATGGGGGAAAAACCCATGTGTTTCCACCTTGTGCATTTGCCACCTTCCCTTGTCTCATCCAACCTCTTCAATGTCTTTATTTTGTTAGTTGGGGCAGTTATTGCATGAGGAAACGTGGGCATGGGGAGGTGTCGGTTTTGGCAAGCTGCTGTCAGTTCGGACGGTACGCATGCCCAGCGGAGAAGCATCGTTTCTCTCACGCCTCGTCTCCACTCTCCCATTCTCTCAACCGCGCGTCCCTCCTGTTAGTCTGCTCACACTCACGCAGAGAAGGTTCGGTTCTTCCTCACGCGGAGGTCGGTTCACTCTCACGTAGGGGCGCGTAAAGAGACGGTCTGCTCTTTTCTCACAGGGTCGTTCATCCGCACGCATGAGTAGAGTTGTTCACTCTCACACAGGGGTGGAAGTCTTGCTCCTTTTCCTCACGCACAAGAGTTCTGCGTTGGTTTTCTCATGGTCTGGGATGAATGCCTGTGTGTTTCACACCAGATCATTGGTAAGTATATGTTTCCCTATTGATTATGGCCGTGTGTGCTGTCAACAGTGGTCCGCGGTTATTCTTTCCTTCCATCCACGCCGAGAGTCTGTTTCTCTCCATTGTCAGACTGTGTATTCTTCCACTATTTCATTGTGGGATGGGAGCTGTTATCCTCCCTGCCTTTTGTTGGCTGTGGTGTCCAATTATGTTTTGGGCCACTGTGCATTCTTAGTGGAGCTGTGCTCACTGGTTTTCATTTCGGGGCTGTTGCTTCTTCCCCCTGTTCGCTGATATGTTTGGGACTATGTAAGGTCACCATAGTTTCATTGTGAGTTTGGGCTGCTGATATACCCTGGTTTGGGTGCAGTGGCTGAGTTGTTTTGGCCACGTGAGGGCCAAGAACAACTCTATGTGGTCTGGTGGAATTGAGCTGTGCTCATTGTTGTTGGGATTATCCCTAGTTGTCTTTGCTTCTTCACAGGGCTGTGAAGGGTTTTTTGGCTGCTGGTATGCAGTGGTTGGTCTTCGGACTGTGATGGCTTGGCCGGTTGTTGATGGCCTGATAAACCCAGCGGTGTTGGTTTGGCTGATTGTGTCCCTCGGCTATGTGTAAGCCTACGTTGACCCTTATCCTTGGAGGAATCATGCCCAGCTCGGGGGTGGCAGCGTTGCTGAGAGATTGATGAGCACGCTGGCCTATGGTTGGGTGGAACGTTGCAGCGACGTAGCTGGTTGCGGGCGAGTTATTCATTGAAAGATAAGTGCTGCTGGTTACTTCATCTCTGCAATTTATATCCTGTTCATGAGAAATGATGAGCATGATTAATGCTGGAATGTATGTTTGCTTCCGCTGTATGATGAAAGAATTATGCATTGAGTAACTGTGCATGTAAAATGATGGATTGTGCATCTTGTTATGCATCATGTTAAGTTTTTAATTTCAGCATTGATTTATCCTTGTTTATGTTCATGGGGCTGTTTGCCCGTATGCTTGGTGTTGGTCATGTCCTCTTTGCCGGTCTGAGGGATGGGGATGTGACACTTAAGGGAATGGAAATAAATCACGATTTACAGAAGTAGAGTTGAACATGGAAATATTGCAAGAAAATGAGACTAACACCCAAGGGAGACTGTTCCACCCAACATTTTCCTGAAGCATCCAAATCACTTTCTTAAGACCCCCGAGCTTGTTCAGTGCACCAACTAGAATGGAGATCTCTTCTACACAGCAGAATTATGCATCTCGACACTCAGAGACAGACTTAGCTCATCAAATCACTTTAGCTATCCCCTCATCAAATTCTTTGTGTTCCTAACTTTTCAGTTTCCAGCAATCACATTGTTCATTCTCTCAGAAATCAGAAAGAGTTACACCTGCTCCTTCCTCCTAGTGGCGATGAACTCTCATTTAAGAGTCTCCATTGAATATGTGTCTCCATTTATTAATTAATATAATAAATAATTCTTCAATTATAGTCATCCTTGACCACTTGGTCATAAACCTTATAATAAAATTTAATATAATGTTTTGCTGATGTTTTTGGGTATGTTACACACACAATATCCTAATGGGTTCTCGCATACAACGATGAAGAAAATTACCATATAAAAATCCAAGAAAGGGAATGTTATTGTGAAAGGAAGATTAGTAATGAAAATGCAACCATGCTATTATCCTAGGAAATGAGAATTTAAGTCTTCTTCCCAAATGCTAGAAAATAAGAATTTGACTATTAAATCATACTAATCCTATAAACCATAATAGCCTACATTTGTGTAATTAGTACTAGTTTAATTGTATAGTTAGTAAGAGATCCAAACCACAAAAGTTATAGTTTAAATAAATTTTATAAAATCAATATAATCTATTGCAAAGTGAAATCATGACAAAAAAATCAACTCTTGTATATATTGAAACTAATTAATAAAATTTAGTAAAGAACTTATCTTTAAATAAAAATCATTATAAAAGCATCTATCTAGTGAGATTCCATCCATATCTTGTTTTATAGATTTGTTTAGTTAACAATTGAATAAACTTTCATTATTAACTTTATTAGAGCTTTAAGTTTATTGAGCAATTTTATTCAAATATGAATTTAGAGCCAAATTAATGAAAATTAAGTTTGAGATGTGACAATAACATTTAAACATAGTTTTAAATGTTTCATCATGATTTAAGTTTTGATAAATAATACTAATAGAATATATAACATACTAGTTTCTATGCCTTTGTTATTGTGTAAAGATTTACTCTAAACTATCTAAAATTTGGAAGACAAAATTTGAAATAACCCTTTCGTCAATTTCATTATTAAATCCCCAATACAAAAGTAAATTTCTTTTCCATTTCTCTAATGGGTGTACCTTTCAAAATAGGTCATAAAGCGAAGGAAGGCTTCAAATTTGAAGCGTCGGTAGAAATATAAATTTGTGCTGTGAATGAAAAATTAGTAAAACTCGCGAATTAAAAATAAAGAAATAACCAATGGTGGGGTGGATAGGTTATTCCAAAAATAAATAGTGCTACCAAAAGCTACCCAGCTGTGAATAATGTCGTCATAGCCTACTTCAGAAATAGATAGAAAAACTAAAGTGACGCGTGATGGAAACGACGAATGATCGGATTTTTCGGGAGTGGTTTGCAGTGAATGAACAAAAGCAACTTTGCTTTCTTTCCACGTCGCTGATTGAACAGGACGAAACCGAAAGGCAGGCCTCGTGCTATAAATATTTCTAACATTCAGAGAGCTCAGAGCAGCAACGCCAGCTCCATTCCATTCCTCTTTTCTGTTCCCCATTTTTCCTCGCTACTTACATCTCGGTTTTCTTGGAATGGCAAACTCGGGACGTTTTGCGGTCGGCATTCTAGGTGCTTGTTCCTCTTCTCAATTATTTTCTTGTCTTGAAAACCAATTTTCTTTCACTGCATTTTCGTTTTTTCGTTTGTTTCATAGATTTGATCTTAAAATGCTGTTATTTACTGAAAACGGGAGCACTTTGTATTGTTTTATGTACCAGGGAACGTGGCTTCGTTGCTATTATATGGAGCACCAATGTAAGACCGAGGTCTCCAAAATTTCGGCAATTTCAGCAGAAAAAGTCCATATTGAATTATAGTTCTAAGTTGTAAATATTTTATGCAGGGTCACGTTTAGGAGAGTGATTAAAAACCGATCGACAGAGGAATTCTCAGGGTTCCCATATGCAATAGCTCTGCTGAATTCTCTGCTCTACACGTGGTATGGTTCGCCCCTCATCAGTAATGGCCTGGACGACATCTTGGTGTTGACTGTCAATGGCGTCGGAATCGTTCTGGAGTTTGTGTTCGTTTGCATCTATCTGAAATATGCTCCAAAGAAAGCCAAGGTAGCTTTGAATTCTCGCAATCTCTTAGAATTTGTTCCTTAGTAATCATATTCATGAGCTTCATCCTGATCAGTAACTAGTTCTCTTATAATTAGTTTCACCGGGTTTACTGCTTACTTTAGATTATTGATCTCACAGATGCTCCGCAAATTGATGAGGATAACATGTAGGGTTGTATGAATATATTGAATTGATTGTTTGTTGCGCAGGTAGAAATGGTGAGAACAATCGTGGGTGTAATAATGGCGTTTGCCTCCATCTCAACAGTTTCTTTGGTTGCTCTTGAAGATAAGAAGCATAGGAAAATGCTAGTCGGTACTTCAGGGATGATTGTCACTGTTGTTATGTATGCTTCTCCACTTTCCATTGCTGTAAGTATCTAAAACCCATGGCTTTTTGTCATATTTAGCTGTGGAATCTCCATCAATTACGTCTTTTGACTTTATCCCATCCTGAAATGTACACAGAGAAAGGTGATCCGGACTAGAAGTGTGGAGTTTATGCCCATCTCTTTCACCCTTTTCGCACTCTTCAATAGTTGTATCTGGATGATTTATTTCCTCCTGGACAAGAATCTCATCTTAGCGGTAACATCATATACAGCGGCCTTCTCTGTATATTTTCAGATATTTTTATATTCATCTGTAAAAGGTACTAAGTTTCTTACTGTGTTTTGGTGAATGCAGTGTCCAAATATACTTGGCGTACCATTAGGCATAAGTCAGATAGTGTTGTATTGTATGTACTGGAAGCAACCAATTTTCGAAGAGACTGTAATATTTGATCAAGAGGTTGGATTGAAGTTGGATTCCACAGCTGAACAGAGCGTGGAAATGGAGACCCAGTCGGTGAAACATACCTTCAACTCGGTTGGGAAAGTATAGTTTTATGGGAGAGTTGGATTGTGCACGCAACCTTTATTACTGTTTCTTTTAGCAGAAGCTTGAACTAATGTCATCAATCAAGGACTGATAACAAGGCCTTTAGGTTTTCAGGTTTTTGATCGTCGTGGACGTATTCTTCGTGCTATACCTTGTAACATTGTTCATCTAATCAAAATGTATGAGGCATATTTGGAATTTACCTATTTTAAACCTTGTATCATTTCTTTCTAGGATTTTTAACCTTATATAAAGAATTACACAGAATTGCACCTTTTACACTTGTATCAGTAATGGTAATGTTGACTTATTTGCCCATGTTTTTAATGCTGAATAATATTGTCATGTGTTAAGATACAAGTGATCATGGGCAGCATTGGAATCAGCTATTTTTACAAATTCAATGAATAACATGTCAGGTTTACTATATAAATTTATGATGGGCAACAATGCAATCAGTTATTTTTACGCCATGGTAATTTTAAATTTTTTTATTATTTTTACTTTAATAATTCAAATAATATGATAAAAGAGAGTTATATATATATATATAAAAATTCACTTACATATAAAAAACATATTGTAACAAACCCAATTTCCAATCTAATTTTTTGAAAGATGAGGTAATTTTTTTTAACTTCATTCTTCAACCATAAATAAAAATCTCATTGATAATATAACATAATTAACAAATGATGAGGGGCTACTCTTTTTATACACTTTATGTAATTGTTATACGAGTAATAACCAAATGGATAACTTTCATCTCAAGTATTTACCACAGCATTCATCCTAAAATGTAAAAACAATACATTTATCTTCTCGAGCATAACAAATAAATACAACAATATTGAATGATTGCATAGGATAACTAGCATGATAATTAAATTCACAATAAAAACTCTTGCCACAAAGATTTCATCAACCATACTTCATCTCGCATCATAACCAATCATTATTATTGGAATAAATATCTTGTGCATCATAATGTAGTCTACTTGATTTCATATTAAAGAGCACTTACTTATTGACACAATCTTATTCCTTAAACAATAAAGAATCATGATACAATAACAAAACATATAGCTAGAGTGTTAACTAATGTCTCATTATATTATTATTCTCTAAACTAAAATGGAAACACACATACACATTTATTTTACTAGACACCATGCTCTTTTGATGACCAATGCACATAACATAAAATAATGATATCCATCATGCTTATTAGATTAAGAAGAAAAGAAACTCATCATGTACAATACAAGAATGACACCCATATAAGTCATATAAGTGGGGCTAAGTTCACAAAAAATGTTAATCTTTTATTATTTTTATTCAACAAGGAGGCTACAATTCTAGAGCACACCCCTATATTTTACCTCTTTTTTTTTCAAAGTCTCTTTTACAAAAATAGTTTTAGGAGTTTTACAACTTTATCCAGAGATTCCCTTTTTACACAAAGGCTAATAAAATACACAATCCTCATATATGAGTTGCAAGCTCTAAAAGACATAACATTAAAGTTTATAATGTTAGGAAAATTCCCTTTTCTCACCCAAATCTATAAAGAAGCATATACCTTTTAGGTGTTAGAAGACATAACATTAAAGTATATAATGTTAAAGAAATGGCCGCCTTCTCACCCAAATCTATAAAGAAACATAAACCTTTTAGGTGTTAGAATTTTCTCCTTCATCAATCATAATGTTCTTACATTGTTACAAGTACTTGGGATGATGCACAATCATGGAATCTTTTAAAGACACTTTAGATGCCACATAATACTAGAAAAACCTGGAAACTTTGACTTTAGGTGACAATTTGGGGTACTTCCCTAACTTATTTGAAGATGAAGTAAAAAGAAAAAAGACAGGTAATTGAATTAGATTTCATAATATATAGCATTTATGCAGACAAAATGTGTGTAAATGATTACAAAATTAGTTTCCGTAAAATTGGGTTTTCAAATATTCAACGCATCTTAACATATATGTTTGTGCGGGTGCAACAATATATGAGGTAAATGATGTCAATTTGGGATAAAATATTGTAGACATATAAAGGACATATGGGCCTAGTGCAACACTATTTATTCAAAACTTGTCATGAATTATTTATTATTATTATTAATTATTGAAGTCATAAAAGCTTGGAATGAAAACGTTAGGTACGGGTGCAACAATTTAGGGGCAAAAATTAAGGAAATCCTTGATTTCTATATATAATATGGTAGATCTTGTTCTCGTCTAGTGCACCATATAGTTTTCTTGGGAAATGGTGATAGAAATAAAAAATTATATAAAAAACAATCGATGTATCTATTTTTTAAACTAACGTGTGTCATTTAGAAAAAAAATAATAAATAAATAAAACATAGTTTTGAAGGAAAAAATTACATATTCAGAATCGTAAGATCGTACTCTACAATATTCTAAATTTTCATAAAAAAAATAGTGTGTTTGTCATAGCAAAACACACCATCGAAACTGAGCATATTGATAGAGTTCTAAAAGACAAGCAATAGCCCTCGTTTATTTGTCCTAGCCAATAGGTTTGGTATTCCGAAGCTATTTCTGAACATAATGCCAAACCTTATTTTCACCATTTTTTTAATTTAAAAAAAACGCATATGCGTTTTTGCTTAACTAATTTGGTATGAGAGTAAAAAAGAGTAATGACATCCTTACCCCATTATAATACCATTTAGAATCCCAATATTCCATCCAGACGGTCTATAGGGTGGCTCATGGCCCAACATTACATTGGTTAAGAGGGGGGGGGGAGTCAAAGGAGGGAGAGGAAGGTGTAGAGGGAATCATGGGAGGGAGGGATGGGTAGGGGACATATATGGGGAGGATGAAGGAAGGAGAAATATAAGGGGAAGGGAGGGATGGTTGTGGGAGATATATGAGGGGGGGATGGGCGGCATATGAGGGGTGGATGGTTGTTCATCGATGTCTGTAGATGTATGGTCCATAGAATAGAAAAGATCATCTGGTACCAGTAATCTTCAAACAAGTGTGTGGCCATCAGTGTAATGAGTGTTTATATGTGTATTAAAGATTTCAATGGTTTTCAAGATTTAGTAATTAGTATTTATAGTAAGCGAGAGAAAAAGATACTTGCATGTACAAAAAGAAATATAAGCAAGACTTGCAATGTATAAATATACCTGGGAGATGTTCGGAGGTGTGTAACCAGTGGATTAATTAACTAGCAATGAGAGAAAAGGACTTCTACTTGTACTAGCGAAGAAGCTCACTTTTTGGACATATTCATCAAACTCACGTTCCTACGTACAAAAGGTTAAAGATACAATTAGACAATTTCAAAAAATTAAAAAAGTACATGTTGAATCATTAAAATCATAATTAAAAGAAAGCGATTCATAAATGTACCTGCTGGCTCGTAATGGGTGGGTTATCAATTTGGTGCTCTTCAAGCACTGGTGCCTCACTACAAGCCTACATAAAATAACATATGTCAAATTCAGATAATAAAAAGAATCAAAGACATATATACTACATGGATGGAAAATGATGTTTTCAAAGAAAGCAAAACATACATGTACTTGGCGGGGGGAAGAGGTGGGTCGGAAACAACCTCGCTTTGGTGCTCTTTAAGCACCAATGGCTCAATGGATGCTTGCATAGCGTAACATATGTCAATGCCAGATAATACAAAGAAAACAAGACATATACATGATGGACTAAAAATGATTTTTCCAAAGAAAGCAAAACATAATTAAACTCATATTTAAAAGCATAATTAAAAGCATATTTAAAATAATACCCGCATCTGGGAATCTACTTCTACGTGAGAGGGACTAGGTTGGGATTCAATGTACTCATCCTGATCATCCTGCATAAAACATATTGTATCAAAATTAGGATGTATTGAATGTTACAATATCTACTATGAATATGTAAATAATGTTGACAAATTAACAAGTATAGTTCTTACCGCTAATGGTGAAGAACCAAACCCATATGAAATATTGACAGCAACATCAATGTTCTCAAAATTAATCGGCGGACTATGCGACTCTGGTGTGTCATGGGACACTAGCTGTATATCTGTTCACATAATTTTTTAGATAATTAAATAGAAATAAATTGCGAAACAATTGAAAATTATGATATGAAACAAAATATAATATGAAAATAATGGGGTTTACTTACAAATCAAAGTAATCCATCGTCTCGAAATTCTGAAGCAGGGCCATAGCATATGCCTCTACACGATGTGCAAGGGTGTGGAGTAACACGACGCTCTAAATGCTCTGCATCTCCTGTGTGATCTGTAGATGGATCCTTACTATGTGATGGGCCAGACTTAGAAGTGCCAACCCCTTGGCCTACATTTCCTTGGACATCAGTCCAATGCTGAAGCAATGTATCTACCAAGTCAAATAAGGCCTCGTGTGTATCCTCAATCACAGGACCCACAGGAGGATATATCCGAGGGGGTTTGGGTGTGCATGGAGGGCGTGGCATAGGGTTAGGATCTATCCTTACCCCTTCCCTATCTTAGGGAATCCCATGAACAACACCCTGAAAGCCTAAGATATCGAAATAGTTAACATGTTTCCCTAGGATGAATTCTGCATACAAATTCCTAAGGAAATAAAATGGGATGTCCATATTCCCATGAGGGTCTTCATCGAAGACCATATACCAATGATCCATCTAGTTGGCCTTTATATTTGGTTCCACGCACCAGTCTATGGAAATATGTGCTCGACTGGCGGGTGGGACCAATCTGGTGCTAGGGTCCCAGAATAATGAAAATAATTGGTCTTTTGTAATCTTTAGGTCTTTGATGTATTTATAACTCAAACCATCGGAGTAGTATTACCTCCTGGATTATCTGTACAAGCTAATGTTGTATAGAGTTCCTTGGGCATTGGCAATTGTGTTTGTTATTGTGTCTAATGCATTGGCTAAAGATTGTCTCAGATGACCCCCCCTCTAATAGATGAGCTAAGGCACCTCAATGACGCCAAACATGCCAGAATATGTGAGTTTTGGTCTTCTTCCCCCTCCGGGTTAGGGTTTTGGTTCATGCTTGGGTTAGGTTCTTGGTTATTAGTTGGTTCGTTTTCCACATTATCTTGCTCATTTCTGTTATCTGTTAAGATTTAAACAACAAAATACAAATTGTTTTAATTTATCATTCTTTCATTTAATTCAATTTTTTTTATTAAATTTGTTTTAAACAAATTAAAAAGCTATGAAATTAACAAAAACAATAAAGAATTGAAAACAATTTTTAATAAATATGAGTAGTTACCTGCCATTGGAGCCAAACCATCTCCACAACCACCTCCAAATCGATCTCCAAATACTCAAACACAAATCGCCTATGCGGTTTATCGCCTATGCAGTTTATCGCTCTCCCGAAACGCTCACTGTGCAAATGACAAATGAGGCCCACACCTCTGTTTTGTTTTCCATAGCGCATATGCGATATAGCGCATATGCGATATATTGCACTTGTGATATATATTACATATGCAATATATCGCACTTGCGATTGATATCGCATATGCAATATATCACATATATGCGATATTTAACTTTTACAGAACGCATATGCGATATATCACATATGTGATACTTCCTTACTAACCTTATCCCTGTGTTTGGGCTCGGGCTATTCCCAACATACCATCAATAACGCATATGTGTTCTCGATTTACACTTCAGAAGAGCGTTTTCGATTTCTTAAGTGGCAGTAAAAAGTGGAACCAACTTCGTGCAAGTGCCCACTCGAATTATGAAAAATAGAGTATAATCAAAGGCTATATACTACATTATATATATTTCCTTTCACCCCTTTTCTTTTACTTTTATATATATTTGTTTGGTTTTACACAATAGCCTCACGAGAAACCACTCAAGAAGTTTACTTTCTTTTCAGAGAAAGTAACTATAAAATAAATTACTAAAATCTAAATGTAGAGTTCCCAAAAATTGAAAATAAAAAAAAAATTTAAAGGCTTGTAAAAAGTACCTTGTGGAAACATTATTGACTTGTGGAACTATATCGTACACTTCATGTACCACTATTTACTCGTAAGTTGTTCTTACGTTCTGTCATTTAATTTCAGTCATTATTATTAATGTATTTTACTTACAATGTCGTACTATTGTTTACTGCTTTGTCTTATGTTTATACATCTGTAGCGTATGTGTCGTTACTGAATTTAAATACTTTGTCCTTTATGCATAGTCGTACTTGTTATTTATAAATTCCTAACTTAACTTTGTTTGTGGAAACAAAGTGGGCATAGTGGCAGGACTCGTTCTCTCATGAAGGTTTGAGAGGTAAAGGTGTTTACTTGTTCGCATGCTTACTTAGTTCTCTGAACTAAGGCACCTATTTTATTCGTATGTAGTTCATACTTTGCGATGGGGTCTTGTTTAAAGAGTACTAAATGTCTTGATCCTAAAGGACCTAGTGCTGTTTGTTGTGGTTCCTTACCGACTCAGATTTATAACCTGGTAAGTGATAATCTCGTCAGTTTAGCTACCACAACTAAATTCCCTCTATATTACATATACTTCCTTATGGTTTATGTTTCATCTTTTTATACTTAATATAATCTCATTCTATGTTTATTTTATTGAAAAATTATTAACATCCCTGTGTTTTCTTATTTTGCAGGTTACGATCTTGGCTTAAAACTAGACCTTTGATATTTATAAGGGTTAAAATATTTAACATGGCATATTTTATATGCCATGTTCACTAATCATTTAGCTTAGGGAAATCACATCGTAGTGGGTTAAGGCTTTAAGCCTATGGTTTATATGTTATTTATATGTTATATGCCTTGTGGCATTAAACCTTGGACTAGAGCATGATATACATGGACTATGTACCAAACATAACTTTAATATAATATAAACGTTGTAATATGTTGACCTTGTGATGTGATTTCGGGTGGCGACATATCATATGGTTTGAACCTTATACGTTGGAGTTTAATGATTTGCATGGTGGTATAGACTATCGTTGGTAACGTTTTCGAACTATGGCAAGGTGGGTTTATGGATTTGATGTTGGTAACCAGCTGGTGCCATTAATGCACCTTGGTTTTCGTGGCAGCCCTAACTTAGGCTTGGCTCACGGTGGTTTGGTTATTTTGATTCTCTATTGGGGTCTGGTCTTGGCTCTACGCAGAGGTAATGAAGGAGACCTCTAGACTTGGAAGGTAAGCTTTCCTTGGGGTATTCTTTCCTGCTATTTTGTGTTGTTTCGAAGCTGCCATCATTTCCATACTTCTAACTAAGGGTTTCGCTGGTTGATTGTAGGTGTCGAGGTATGAGGAAGAGCAACATGGCTCAAGTTTTGTCAGGGATTTGACTATGAGAAAAATGCAAGGTAATCCTTGCCAACAAGCTTATGCTTGTTATCTCTCAGCCTATTTGCATTGTGTTTCATCATTTGGCTGTGGGGTTCACTGTGGGGTTTGAATTCAACTTCCGACTTTGTAGTGAACAGACTTGGGTTTTTAAATTAATGGTGTGGGTTTTGGCTGTGGAGCAGACTTGTGTTTCTCACAGGATCTGCGTATTTAATTTTGGGTTTTGTAAAACATAATGGATTTGGGCTTTTGAGCCATGGGATGCACCATTGCTTGCACTGGTGCCAAAGCCCATTGGCATGCCTGTGTGGACTTGAATGTGATTATGGCCTTACTGTGCATAATGTAAATGTTCTGCATTTTATGAAAGGCCATGGTTTTTATGCTTACTATTGTGTGGATGGACTTCATGTTGCGTTAATGGTTTATTATCATGGTGTATAAATGGCATACACCTTCATTTATGATCTTTGTGTTGAATATTTGTATTGGGCTATAATGTTGGACAGCGTGGGGTAAAGGCCATGCTGCATATAGCTTGATCCTTTCTATTAGTGGCTATGATAGCTCCAATATATTTTATTACTGTTTATATTTTGTCGATTAGAGTGTGGGGTGAAATTGTTAACATAGTTAGTTTGTTATTAAATCCATACTATGAATTTTTATTTGGTATGTCGTATATGGCTTGGGTGAATTTTGCGCAGCTTCAGGTGGTTGTTTACTATTTAATGATTTCATTGCTGTAGTTTAAACTTTTAGATGGACTATGTAATACGTGTTTTTCCTGAGGATGTGCTTACAACATTGGGCAGAAACCAAGGTTTTACGACCTTGTTGTAGTGTAATGGTTTGTTATTGTACTATTATGAAGTTTATTAATGAAGCTCGCATATGCTGCAGGTATAGCATGGCCTTGATAAACAATACCCACAGGGTTTGAATCCTATTCATGGATAGTTGTAATAAGTTGTATTTTGATTAGTCGAGGGTTGGGATTGTATGGCCACAGGATTCGATTCCTGTCCCCATTGTAATTATTTGGACTGTCATATGATTTCGATATCGTTTAATACAAGAAACAATTCTCGTGTAATGATATCTTTGTTTAATTCGTTTATATGGAATGAGATGTATGTGATGTAATTTTGGTTATTGTTTAAGCATATGAGATATGGTTGTTTTGAATTATTCATAAATGTAATTATAATGTTAGTTATTTTAATTAATAGGACTATGGTTTTCGAGGTGAACATAGATGTGAATCTTTGGACCAAAAGGATGGTCACGATACTTCTTGCTCATTTATTTATGATGTTGTTATTTAATGGAATGATTGACTATTTAGTTTGTGTTTAATGAGACAGACCTTGAAAGGTCTTAATGTTTCATTTATCTTGGATTTAAATGTAGAGATAGCTTTCATATTTGTTCATGTATGATGTCTTCTTTTGTTTATATATATATATATATATATATATATATAGTTCAATTTCTAGATAGTACCTTAGGTTATCTAGTTTGTTAGTTTATGTATTTAAATATGGTTTCTAATATTAATCTATTTTAATCTATAACATGTCTCTACTGACAAATGGAATATGTCAGTAGAGTATATAAAGACTAAGTGAACAATAATAGCAGGTTTGAAATAAACTAGTTTGTACATAACCATGATTTATCAATAATACTAATTAAAGAAATAAAAATAGGGTGTAAAACCCCTAATGAACATTAGTAAATAAATTGTACTTGCTGAAATAAACCCATACATAAACTTCAGATAACCTGATATAGGAAATCACTTATAGCCTAGGGTTAATAGTTTAGGATGCAAACCCTAGCAGTTTCAAACAGAGAAACATATGCATTGGGTTAGAAAATGAAAAGTCATAATTTACATAACATGACTAGAATTTATTCTAGGAAAGTAGAATAAATAGTCTAGGGCTTCATACCTATAAAATTGAAGCTCTTTTAATGGACGAACCTACACACTTTAAATAACCAGCATTAACCGTTTAAGATAGATCTGACATCTGTTTTGATGACCAAATCACTTGGGAACTACCACATTCCACCCAACCATGACCCAAAACCATTCCCGGTTTTAATTAGGATACCCCTGAGCTGGACTCCAACATGAAAGTAGCTTAGAGCTCCTAAGGTAGGGTTTCCTATCTGGTATATTAGATTTGGATCAGTTCTCCTTTTTCCTTCCAGGAAAGTGTCCTCCAAGAATTTACTTGAGAGCAAACATGCATAGAATGAGTCCTCTAATGATAGATCAGAACCACAACACTTTCCTTGGCTTGAGTCTTTATAAACAGAATTTTCAGTCAAAGGGACAATTAAATCAAGAAACCTTGGTTTCTTGATTTAACCCTTTTCAAGTACTTTGGGTAATTGTTAATATTTTAACTTAGGAACTTTATTTAGTTTCTAGTTAGACATTTTAGGTTTTGGACTATTTATTATCTTTTGATAATAAATAATAATTGATGGAGCTTCTTCTTCTTTCTTTCATTTATTTATATTATTAATATATTTAATTATTTATACATACCATGTATAAAGTACATAATAATATAACACTTTGTTAACAATGTATTTGGGCATCATATACCATGATCTTTAGACTTAATAACACTTCCTCATTAATGTCAAGAGGTAGATGGTTTAGGTCTACTAGGCTAGGAAACTCTAAACATCCATGCATATTGTATTTCCCTCGTATAACGTGGTATCTCATCAGTATTTTGATGAGAATACTGAAATTCAAAATTTCATTTAATCACTTATAAATAAGTATGATGAGATCAATATTTTTCTCGACTCGTTTTCACTCAGAAGTTATTAAATTATTTTCACCAACCCCTAGCACTCACAAGAGCCCATACTCAACGCTTTAATAGGGAATTACAATTCAGTGCAATTCCAGAGCTCCTTGCTCAACACTAATGCTAGGATGTACTTGTATGATACACGTAGGGATACAATGGCCAAGGATCCGATGTTGAGAGCTTATGCTCAACATCAGCGTGCAAGGCGCCAGATATTATTCCCAACACTTCCAATTATATTTTCATACGTTCCAGAGCTTCTCGTTCAACACAAAGGTAAGCACTCATGTGATCCATATCTTCCCACACAACACAAATCATCAATCACTCATGTTATCCATAGCTTCCCGATCAACAAAAATCATCAATCACTCAAGTGCTCTAGAGCCTTCCGCTCAACACAAATCATCAATCACTCAAGTGATCGAGAGCTCCCCGCTCAACACAAAACATCAATCACTCTAGTCCTCCATAGCTTCTCACTCAACAAAAAACATCTCATAAATCATGTGCTTTAGATTCCATGCCCAACACAAATAAGCATATATAGATATATCATCAATAATTGGCTTATGCCCAACATATAAAACAAATTATCATGTTCATATGCAGTGGGGTCTTTGACCGAATATAAAAATAAAACAATAATATAATCATTATAATAAATAAGCACATGCTTATAAGTGTTAGGTTCAAAATTCCAGATATTACATCCCTCCTTGCTTAGAACAACATCGTCCGTGGTGTTCTAGGGACTCAGAATGACATCATGAAACAAAGCAGGGTAAGCCTTTCTCATGGTGGCTCCATTCTCCCCAGTATCCTCATCAGACTCAACGTACTTCCATTGCACTTTCAATTGGACTATGGTGTGCTTCCGAAGCTGCACCTCTCTCTTGTCCAGTATATGAGTAGGCTCAAGAGAAAACTCCCCTTCAGGTTCTACCTATAACAGGGACCAATCAACAACATGTTTAGTATCATAAACATATTTCTTTAACAATGATGCATGGAAAACATTATGAACTCTTACATGCGTAGGTAACGCTACTTCATATGCCACTGGCCCTTTCTTGGCCCATATTTCAAAAGGTACACAAAATCTAGGTGCTAACTTACCGCACCTACCCAAGCTCAATGAGCTTCGTTTGGCTTTTACTTTTAAGTAAACATGATATCCTATTTGAAAGTCCTTATCTTTTCTTTTCCGATCCGCATAACTTTTCTAGCGGTCTTGTGCTTCTTTAAGATTCACCTGGACCTTCGCAACCAACTTTTCCAAGTCCATCAACAAATCAGGCCCTAACATGATCCGATCCATTGGGATATCCCAAGTAACTGGTGTTCTACACTTCCTTTCATAGAGTATCTCAAAGGGGCTCATCTTGGCAGAAGTTTTATAACCATAGTTATACATGAACTCTGCGAGGTGCAGATAATCTTCCCACTTCATGGGGTTGTTCATGATATACATTCGAAGCATGTCCTCAACAATCTAGTTTACTCTTTATATATGCCTATCTATCTGTAGGTGATATGTAGTGCTAAATTTCAACTGCGTCTCCAATCCAGAGAATAAATATCTCCAAAAGTTTCCTATAAAATTAACATCTCAATTTGAGATAATTGCTTTGGGTATCTTGTGCAATCTAAATATCTCTTTCAAGAAGATATCAGCAATGTCCACATCTTTGGAGGTCGAATTCATAGGAATGAAGTGTGCTTCTTTCAACAACTTGTCAATGACCACAAAAATAGAATCATTTTTCTTTTTACTTTTCGGTAAACCAGTGATGAAATCCATACTAATGACCTCCCACTTCCATTTTAGAATGGGAAACAACTACAGCAATCCCGTAGGATGCTGATGCTCAGCTTTGACTAGTTAACATTCTTGACATTTTACAATAAACATTGCAATGTTGGCCTTTAACTTAGGCCAGAAAAAGTGTCTCTTGACAGTGGATATCATCTTTTGATATCCTGAGTTCCCTGAGTAGGGTTCTGTTATAGCTGATTTTACCACTCCATGTGAATCACACTTGTATGGCCTTCCCCTATCCCTCTGCAGACTCCTTAGACCCCTTGGACCATTTTTTGTCATTTGATGTTTCCTTGACCATCCATATAAACATGTGAAAATTAATACACATGACTTTTAAACCCCTAATCGCGTATATACGCAGGTTTGACCCCTAAAACTGCGTACATCGGGATGTGTGCAAAATCCAAATCCTTTTGGAGTTTTCCTTGACATGGATCCGACTCACTTGACTCTTGGCCTTCCATATGCCTTGAGATCGCTCGGATTCGACCTTTCATTACCCCTTTGAAAAGCTATATAAGGAACTCTTTGGTACATTGAAGGCATATAAGAGAATTAAGAGCAAAGAAACTATAGTCCATTGTTGCTGGAACTTGTGCTTGAGTCTGCATCCCTTTGTCCCTTGGAGCACTTTTGTGTTCTTCCCAAGCTTTCCTTTTGCTTGTGAGCTTGCTATCGAGAGATGGAGGATTGAGGTGGTGGAGGCCCAAGTGGGGGATTTAGTTTCTCCAATTCACAGACGTGCCGATAGAGGTTGTATCCATTGTAATCTCTGATTTTATATTAATAGAAATATCTTTTCCTGTCCAATAATGTATGTTTGAATGAATATTTTATCCATGGATGATTTCAAATTCTTATACATTATTGATTATATATGCTAGAATAGGTCTAACACCCATACGTATAGTATGCTTGTCTTATTTACTTGTTGTTGAGGAAGTGATTTATCAATTCAAGCTAAAGTTGGAAAGCTCAACGAGGATCTACTTCAACCATCTGGAATAAGGTACGAGGTCTGATCCTTTAGTGTTAGATATTTCATTTCTATTGCATATTAGAAAGGATTGATTTCTAGAGTCAAGTTGTTTATTGTGGTACCCTAAGCCATAGGAATTTCTCTCTATAATAGAATTGGTGACTCTGCTGGGGAGTTCCTAGTAGTTGTCCTTTGGGGGTTTTCTATCGGCATTCAATGAATTTGAATTTCTCTTTTTCTCTTGTTTCTGTGTCGGGTCTAGGGGCATGTTTGCCTTGTAGTGTCTGATTGGTGTGAAGTTTGTCTCAACGTGTCTGTTTTCCTTTATTTTTATGCACCTTTCTCCCTGTACATTAGTTTTTAACTCACAGTCACGTATATACGTGTGTTTCACTGCTATTTCCGTGTACACACGCGGGTTTACTGCAAACAGTCGCGTATGCCCTTATTTTTTCCTTCTAGAGGAAGTTGGATGGTTGCCGGGTGAATTTTGATAATTGCTGAGTCTCTTTTGATACTGCTAGAGTCTGTATACACCTCTATTTCTGACCAGAGATAGTTTTTTAGGGTAAAATTTCTTTTTTGAAGAATGTTCTTGTCATGGCATTTTAGATTTCTTGTTTTGGGATTAGTGCATTAGATTTATTTTACCTTAGTACTTTTCTTGAGTGCTGCTTGAGTGTGCTTGCAGAGTCTGGTGGTTGTAGAGCCATTTTTTTGCTATAATATCTCATTTTTATTTCAAAAAATCCAAAAATATTTGCTTACCATTATGCATTGCATCTTGCATTTTGCATAGTACTTGCACTAGATTTGCTTTGGATTATTATTCAGGATTTCATATAGGAAAGCTTGCATTTATAATTTGAAGAAAATTGTGCATTTCATGTAGTAGCATACCCTGTTTTTCATGGACACAATGCATTTGCATTGATTGTTAGGTGTGCATTTTGCTTCATGTTGTGTCATAACGCCATTAGTTGCACGACCATATACCTTTTTTGAGTAATAAAGCCAATTAAAATCAACGCTTAATTAAAATGAACTACACTATTTTATTTGATAGGGTTCACCAACATGATTAGGTTTTAGGGTCTTGGAATAGTTCATTGTGAGTAAATTCTCGAAGACCACTAAACAACAACATGTATGTGTCTATCCAGGTGAGTGTGTGAAATTCCTTGCTATAACCAGTGTATCTCAAGATCCACCTCTCAAAAGGGAGTTAAGCACGAGGCAGTGTGAGTAGTTATTAATTGGGATGACCCCTAATCATAATTGAGTAGCACCAAATATATTTCCAGGATTGTATTCATATTTGGGGGCTGTTTCGAGAGTTTCGGGCTTTTCTACCCTACCCATACGGTCAATCCCGCCTGTGACTATCCGCTTGAGCATTGATTATATTTAGGTGACCTTAGTGGCCTTACCTAGGATATCGAGGGGGTACTCTGCAGGGTTTATTCTGCGGGTGTCCCGGCTAGGTTGGGGTCGGACAACATAGTCGCTTTACGTGTTGAAGCTGAGGTCCACAATAATTGGTTACGTACCTCTGCTTGTTGTGTATGGGAGTCTCAAGCCTCTCCTAGGCGAGACATACCTGCTTTATTCAAGAGCTCACTTATCCTACCCTTGATTTCTTATGTTTGGCTTTAGGTTTTCTTGGTGATTGCTCTGTGCATGTTAGCTTTCCTAGGGTTTGCGTAGATAGAGAGTCTTTTTTATTTTTTGAATCATTGTGGATTCGGGTGCGGCTCCTCGCCGTTATTGATGTTTAGCAGGAATTTTTCCTTCTGCATCTCCTCCTCCTTTGGGAGAGAGAAATAGACAGTCCAGGTGGATTACTTCGCACATTAATCAACACACGATGGGAGACCATGTAGAAGGTAATCTTGAACCACCTTCTCCCATTCAAGTGGAAGATGGGGAGTTTACTCCTAACTACGATCCTTCACCTGATTTGACTGAGTTAGGTCCTGTAATTTCTGAGATAGGTAATTTTCATGATAGACCTACTTAGTCTAGTGTTGATCCCCCATTTAAGCATCTCCAATATGGAATGCCGAAAGATGATGAGACTCATTTTGAACCCGCGAGCACCAGTTATGGTAGTTATGGTTTGTCTGGTTTTCCCACATATGATTTGGCATTCCATGTCGAGTTTGAGTTTGAGCCTAACACTATTCTTGGGGGTACTCTCATTCCTTACCATGCGGAGAGGTTTGGGAGCGAAAGTCACATTGCACCTTCCATCCCGGTGGTGGAAGCTACATCACATATTCCTCCTAGGTCTAGGGTTAGTCATCTTATTAGGATACCAGATCCAAGATGAGTGATTATAGGGAATAACACGTACATAATTACATAGGTCCCTTCATCCTCTGTCCCTAGTTCTTTGAATATTCACCATCCACCTCATTCATGTGGTCCTTCAGGCCGGAACATTGCTACGAGTCATGTCCGTATTGTGGTTACTCAACCAGTTGTGTCTTAGGTTCAAGTACCGCCTGGGGGTTCGGGAGGTCATGTTCATACTTCTAGAGGTCATATTACTACTTCCAGAGTGTATATTCCTACTTCCAGAATGTATATTCCTACTTCCAGAGCATATATTCCTACTTATGAAGTGTCTCATCGGACATCTCATGCGATGACTTATGGACCATACTACGGGACGCAGTATGGACATGGTTCTTCACCTTATGGGGGCAGGTATCAACAACTCGCTTACTCTCCAAATTATGGATTTGTAGGTCTAAGTAGTCAAGGTACACCACACTATGGTGCTTCCATGCCACCCTATATGGGTCAAACGGGAGGAGGGCACTATGGCCAAGGCCATGGTGGTTATGGTAATTAGACCTATCTGAATCAGAACTATCAGGGAGCAGTCCATCGACCTACTCATCCTCAGCTCCCTTTCCTCGCAATTTTGAATCTTCTAGACTTATCGAGATTGACGAATGATGTTGTAGCTCACACTACTACATTTCGATCCAAAATCCGACGGTTTTTTCCAACGGCGCGTGGATTTTTTATTTTAATCGTGCCAAAAATTAGAAAGATTAATTTTTTTTTTGAAATGGTGGGCATAAGCATCGCTTAAGTGACGGATAGGCTTGTAAGCGTTGCATAAGTGACGGATATCCTCCTAAGCGTCGCTTAAGCGACGACGCTAAAATTGCTCAATCATTTAAAAAATACACTTAATTCGTTAATTATTTAAAATGGAAAGCGATGTCGCTTATTCGACGCATCGGTTCATTTTCGTACACACACTCATATAAATAGATGTACGCCTAGGTTCATTATCTCACACACTGAGTCTCGCACTGATCTCTTGGATAAGAAGTGCGGAATTCTTAAGGGTTTTTTTTTTCCCTTGTGCTTTTGTGGGGATCTTCCCACTTGGTCTTGGATTTTGGCGTTGCTCTTTTGTGGGGATCTTCCCACTTGGTCTTGGATTTTGGCCTTTCTCTTTTGTGGGGATCTTCCCACTTGGTCTTGGATTTTGGTCTTAGGGTTTGAGTAATAAAATGTCATGTAACAATAATGTTACAGGTCATCAAGATCCGATAGAACAAAATCGACAATTGCTTGCTAGGTTGTGGGATGGAGTGGAAAGAAGGGGTGATAGAAAATGTTCTTGTCCTTGCAGTCGATGTAGGGGCTTTAATACGAGAAGGTTACTGATCAAAACAACTAAAATACATTGTAGAGAACATGGACATGTTGAGGGGGGGGCATGAATATCATCCATTGGTAAGTCAATATAATTCATGATTATATATCATTTGGTCTTTATATTGAGAGTTTTTGTAATTGTATATTGTATCATTTTTATTTTTGTTACTTAATCAACATGACTAACGTTCTTTGTTTGATGTTTTAATTGTAATTATAAACAAAGGGCCTCCTAAGGCTGTTCCGAACATGGAGAATGTGGTAATTACGCAGGAACAACTAGCGCAGGAGGAACGTCAATATGCAGGTCCTGCGAATACTGATCATGATAAAGTTAATGATGACATGGAATTAGACAATGATCATGACGATAACATAATTGAGGATTATGGTGCAAATGCATTAATCAATGATGCATTTAATGTTAGAATGGACGATGATCAACCTCATGCGCTGCCAATTGATGACTTTGAAGATCTTCATGATTTACCTACACTTGAGAAGGCAGACGAACCACTTTTTGAAGGCTCCCGCATAAGTGTTCTCTCTGCTGTGTTGCTGATAATGAACTTGAAGGTCAAGCATGGTTTTTCAAACACATCCTTCACGCTGGTGTTAAGGTACGTATGTGATTATATGTTTCATCGATCGCATATATATGATTTGATTTATGTTTCTATAATATTTGTATTGGTATACATACTTCATCATAAAAATGAATAAGGATGTATTTGTTGTCGTTAATATTATGCTCTTCAAATATTTATAATATTAACCATTTTTTTTAAATTTGTTGTAACAGTTTGATAGGTGAGTATTTGTTACCGCCATCAAATAAATTACCTTGCACATACCGAGATTTAAAAAATATCATGAACTATGTTGGAATGGACTATCAAGCAATTGATGCATGTCCTAATGATCATATTTTATATTATAATCAGTATGAGTTTGCAACAGAATGCCCTATATGTCATAGTAGTAGATACTGAACAGATCAAGTAACCAAAAAGGTGTCTCGTAAGGTTCTTCGTTATATTCCCATTATTCCATGCTTGCAACGACTGTTTAGGTGCAAAAACATAGCACAATTTATGGATTACCATGCACAGAATAGAAGTGGAGATGATATTCTTCGAATGCCCGCAGATGGTTCTGCATTTACAAACATAGAGGAAAAATAGCCACACTTTAAAGAAGAACCTCATAATGCTAGACTTTCTTGGGCAGCAGACGGTGTCAATCCATTTAAAGAGATGAGATCTACTTGCTCGGTTTGGCCTGTTTTTGTTATCAACAATAACATTCCTCCATGGATGTCAATAAAGAGGGAGCATATAATGTTGTCAATGATTGTTCCAGGTATAATTTGTACTTTAGAACAATGTTTTTTTAATGCATTAGTATTTAATTTGTCATGAAGATCAATATTGTTGCATATTCATGTCATATATATATTTCATTTACTTATATGTATTGTATTTGTTGTTTTCTTTTAGGTAAGTACATAGTTAAAGATATGAATGTATATATCGAGCCTCTTGTTGATGAACTAGTTAAGCTATGGAATGGTGTCACTATGTATGATGTCTCTAGACCAGTAGGGCAAAGGGAATTTCAATTCCATGCAATGCTTGCCTGGACAATTCACAATGCTCCAGGGCTAACACATTTTTGTGGTCTTCAAACAAAGGGAAAATTTGCATGTCCAGTTTGTGGTCCCAAGATGAAATGTCGTCATTCAAAGAGTTTGTCAAAGGAAGTGTTTGATGAGTATAGACACTTCCTCCCTAAGAATCATAGGTATCGAACTATCGAAAAACATCTTTTTAATGGGAAAGAGGAGACCGCATTAAAACCACAAAGAATGACACCTCACATGTGGAAGTTGCA
>LPNX010568335.1:157295-174579 GCA_001517045.1 Pseudotsuga menziesii
AAAGAATGGTCTTATTTTGTTATTTGCTAATGTCTGTAATGGGTTTTATTTACCTGGAAGCTATTTGCACACATACCCTAAAGGTGGAGAATTGACTGTGAAGGTGAACTCTCTGACATCAATAGAGACTGAGCTGCCCTTTAGCTATTACAGTCTACCCTACTGTCAACCTTCCAAATGGCCCAAAAAAAAGTGCAGAGAATTTGGGTGAGCTTCTCATGGGTGACCAAATCGAGTCCTCCCGTTATATATTTCATATTTCATATGAATGAGTATGTTTATCTTTGCACTACTAAGCCCTTAAATGAACAACAAGTAAAGGTCTTGAAGCAAAGGATTGATGATCTTTACCAAGTTAATCTGATTCTTGACAATCTCCCAGTCATGAGATACACTCAACAGAATGACATAGTGATTAAATGGACGGGGTTCCCCGTGGGTGGTTATGACCAAGATAAGAACTACTACATAATAAACCACCTAAAATTTAAGGTTTTGGTCCATGAGTATGAGGATTCCGGGTTCAATTCTTCCCTGGGATGGTGTTTTTAATCTTTAACATATTGATCTTTATTTTGTGGGGCAGTCACAGCACAGGAGCTATCCCTATTTCCCTTTTCTTCATCCTTTTGTCCCTCTGGTTCTGCATCTCTGTGCCTCTTACACTTCTAGGTGGATTTATTGGGACCATAGCTGAAGCCATACAATATCTAGTAAGAACTAACCAGATCCCTAGGGAAATCCCAGCCAGAAAATATCCGTCATGGCTCCTTGTCTTGGGAGCAGGTACCTTGCCCTTATTGTTTTAGAGTGTATATTTTTTTTGCTAGAGGAAAATATATTATTAACCACAAGTCAACAAGCAATTGAAAGCTTTGTAGTTCACAAAATTCAGGATGTTCAGATTACACTGCAAACCACTAAGATTATCAAACCAACATATCCCACTCCTGTCCCAACTAAAAATATAATTTGGGTTTGCTTTTATACAGTCCAGACCATTTTTACCTTTCAATCCAAAAGAAGACGGTAGAACATACTATTGACAGGTTTCATAATGTTTATAAATAGAGAATGTGTGGTGACATCCATTTATATGGGTCCTGATGGTCCTAGTCCTCTGTAATGAGCTTGATGTCAACTTTCTTCCCTGGGGCTTCCTTCAATGCTCATTGCCAGACTTTTCCATGATACATGTGCAGGTGCAACTTGGCCTCTGCCTTTCATGAACCTGACCCTAGGGATGGCCACATCACCTTGGACCTGCCGGATGTTCACACTAGAAAACTCGATACTCATTAGAAGCATATTTTTATCCTGCACCATTCTGTTCACATTATAACCGCTACTGTAAAATGCATATATAACTTTTGTGAAGCTATGCATTCCTAACTAAAGAACTTGAGGAAAACATAAATTTCTGTCTCCCGAGATTTTCTACCACTATTTTACAGTAGTGGTTTTTATCCTAAAACAAAGAAACAGGGTTTGTCTTTTGTATATTTGTGTGTAATCAATTTGCAAAGTAGTACTCTTGTGTGTATGGAAGAGAATGTCTGGAGGCAAGAAGTTAGTGTTGCATTTCATTCTCCCTGTCATTTACAAAGGGATGATCACTGCTCTGGATATTGTAATCTTATTGAACCCTTTCTTTATTGCATGGAAATTTTATAATAAAGATTGCAAATAGATTTCATGGATAGGATCTTTTGAGCACAATACCCTTCTCTCCTTATGCATTGAGGAGAAAAACTGGTTAAATGAGGAATCATCCAGGGAGATAGGATCTTTTGAGCATAATACCCTTCTCTCCTTATGCATTGAGGAGAAAAACTGGTTAAATGAGGGTGATTTATTAAGATGCTCGAAAGTGAGGTATAATGATTGATTGAGGTTTTTTCCAGTACAAACGGGTACACATCTTTCAAGAACACATAACTGTACATCGTGGACATCATACCTTATATTCATTGCAAATATTCTTTTGTATTACATATATGTCTGTGGTCTTCATGTTCTAACACACACTAGTGTATGCCTAGAGTGTAATCTGTATCCTATTAGTGCTTCACAGGGTTGTCAAGTGGGGTGCATTTGGACCTAGGAATTACATTATAATAGCCATTATCTTCTGGCTGTACATTTTCTCTTTTTTTGATGTTACTTTAAAGTTTACATTCTTTTCTCCAATCTTACACTATATTTCTTCTAACCGACATTAGTTTGATGGATTATGATTGAGAATGAAGAACATTTTGTGTTTAAATTTAATCAGATATTATTGTTTATTGAGTGACTCAGGCCAAGGAATGCATGCAGGTACATCTCATTAATGTTTGATTACTATTCTATCTAGTTGTGATTTTTGCATGTGGACATGTCATATGTAAAAGGAACATCTTAACAAGAAATTGGAAAATGCGTGTCACGAAATTTTTAGCAGTGAGACTGGTCTATTACCTTAGAAACTGTAAGCTATATCTGGTGCAAGCATTTGCAAGTGAAACTGGATTAACTATTTTAAAATTTGCTCACATATATTTCATAAGAAGTGTGCAAGTATTATTGAATTGCTCATTACCCACATTGGTTTTGGTTTCCCATGATCATTATAATCAAACATAATTTTCAATGTTCAATCTCAAATTAAATTCCATTGATGTCCTTCATTCTCATATTGGTTTTCAGATTAAAGACTATGGAGGATTATTAGTGGATCTGTTGGTACCTGGGACAATGGTTAATGCACGTGTGCAAGCAATATTGCATAATGGATTATTACTCTCATTTCTTACCTATTTTACAGGGACAGTAAGTGCTGTGTGTGTGTGTATAGTGCATTTTATTTCTCTTTTAGTTAAAGGGTTAGACTTGAAATAACAAATTTTGTAATATGCACTATAGCACTCTAGCGATATGTCGTATGTAGAATTGTATGGCGTTTCAGCATCCTTATTCACAATTGGTTGCAGGTTGATATCTTCCATTTGCAAGATCCATTTTCTAGTTCAAATTGGAAAGAAAAGTTTGCTGAAAATGCAATGGTAGGAGGTTTCCTAGAATAGTTTCTTTTTATGCTTGGTTTTCTTAAAGGGAATGATTTATATTTGGCCATTATGTGAATAGGAATGCTAGTTAATGTGTTTTATTTGTCTTCTGCTTTATTCATCAGAACTTGAATCATGCTTATTTGTAATTTTAAAGTAACAAGAGGTTTCTTGTTTAATAAATTATGAGCATAGCACTTTTATCTATTGAAGTTATTACTATGAGCTATCTTATTTCACAGTGAAGCTGACTACTCTGGAATTGTGTTTCAGTTGAAAGCAAGGATTTTGTACGTAGATCCCACGACAAAGGCTATTGGCTTGACACTTAATCCTCACCTTATTCAGAACAAGGTTCCCCCCATGGTATGAGTTTTGATAGAAATTCATTGTCACTTTTCTATATTGTATAATGAGGTTTTAGAATATTTCTTGTGGTAGAAATTTTGATGAGCATTATCAAAGGGACAGACAATAAGCTCCAATGTCAATGGCAATATCAATATATTCTGAATAAAGTGACTATGTTTTTATTAAAATGTCAGTGTTATAACATGGCATTAGAGATAAATGCTTTAAATCAGTATTAATGTTCATTTGGTGATTAGGCCACCTTATTTGTCTTAGGGTTTATAAATTGGTATCAAGGTTCATAAACATGTTTGTGGATAAATGGTATAAACTAGTATTAGGGTTCATATGTTGTAATGTATGGTTATATAAGTGAGATATTAGAACATGTATTACTTTGGTAGCCTACATGGAACTAACCTTGTGACATATTGATGCAGTATCATTAAAAGTATATGTAGGCATCTATTATTCTCTCCACCATATATTGTGTTTAACTTCTGTGCATCTGCAACTATGACATCTTACTTGGGATCAAAGCCATCAATAAGATTTAAATTTGAAGGTAGAGAAATGATGTTTGAAGTCCAATTCTAGAAAATTTGAGAAATGTTACATATTGGAAAGAGTTTGGACAAATTAAAGGAAAACGCATGGATTAATCTGCGTGTGTATAACAGAGTCAACATTCAAGATAAGTCTTTTTTATATGTATATGTTATAACTTATGTGTTATTTTAAATAAAACGATCTATAGTTATCTCCAAAGAAGACTCAACTTTAGTTAAGAGAAAGCAATGTATCATGACAAGAAGAAATACCAGGTTGGATGAATCTAACCTGTGTTATAGGAATCAAATTTATTGATGACAATGAGACAAAGGAGGCTTGTGAAGGATGACAGTGGTTGCAATTCCCTGGTAGAGGAAGAGATGTGTGTTCAACATAGACAGACATGTGTATGCAACATAAACAAAATTGCACAGGGTGTAGATGTGGGTAGAGATAAATACATGAGTGCAAAGGGTTGAACACTTCTCTTTTCACAACTAGATGGATGAAATTGCACAGACATGTGCTGGTTGGGGGACGAGCTGAGGGAAATTTTTTTTTACAAGGAAAAAACGTATTTTATATTTTGGACAGAATTCAAAATACATTCTTCAGGTGATTTCAGCACAGTTCAAAAAAACTTGACTTCCACCCTATCCTACTAAAAGCATACACTGTCTACTTAGACTCTTGAGCAGAGTCAAGGCATTACTTTGGATTTAATCCTTTACATCAACAATAATGTTTCAGAACAGTCCAAAAATATACTTTTTACAGTCATCCATAAATGAGGCAATAATGATAAACATAACTAAATCCTCTACATAGGTCTGTGTGCTTTCAACCGTGATTATCATGTAATTCAACCAATAGCATCTGGTTTGGTTGAATAAGCAAGTGATCCTTTGAAAGGACATTTGCTGACTTTTAATTCTCTGTAGACATGTATAAAATAAATCCTATGGAACAACCAAGCTATCATCTTCAGCTGATGTGTGAAAGCAACCAGTTAAATTTCTTGGATGTGCAACTGATAATTTTTCCAATTCACATTCAGAAGAGAATCTTCATAAACCTGAAGTTGGGAGATACCTCTATCGAATGCAGTTTTAAGTAGCTATAATGCTTTTAGTTCACCCACATTGTTTGTAACCCCACCTAAATTGGCCTTGAATTGAACGAAACGAACATCAGAAAAATAAAGAATACAACCAGAATTGCAGGTCTGATCTGGACCTTGGCATTATCAAGCCTTTTTAATTAGTTTTCTTAATCCTTACTGGTTGGTTATGGTTACTCTGGTATTAGTGTTCAATATATTACATTCTTTTAACCATGTTGAGGATCTGCAGGTATACTGTGAATTTGGTGGTATATTTTGTGGATCGACAGCTGCCTGAAGGTTTACTTTTGGAATTTTTAGTCATCTATTTTTTATCGAGTGCATATGTCTGGTGCCTCTTCTTAGTAAGAATTGCCTAATGGAATAGCTGAAATACATATGTTTTCTATGATTGCAGAAGGAACATAACGTTCAGGTCCTGGGGGTTCAGTACCCTTATTTCCTTTAAATGGTAAAGACGAGGACAACAGAACTAAAGAAGAACACCATAAGCTCATGATTGGCAATTCAGGGGACTCACCTGACTGGGTATGTGATCGAACTTGTTGGATTCCATTAAATTATTTACTTGTGCATTATTCCTTGTTTCAGAATTCCTATTTCTTCATGTAGAGTGATGACTTCTTGGTGGCTACCATTAAATTCTATACTCTGGCATTATTCCCTTTTTCATATATCTAGATAAGTTTAACATTATTTTGAGAATATGTTACCCTCAAAATGTGTTGTGGAAATTGTTTGCCTTAATTTTATATTTAACCATAGGCTTTGTTGACATCTTTTAAATAACATTTTTGAACATGCCCATTACAGAGACAAATGTCCTAGGTGAACGGGAAGATACTAGAGGATGGAAGCCCCATTCTTACTGAACTTGTTATGAACAGAACTTGATCCATTTGAGCATTGAAGTGGGCCTGTCTTGTTTTGAGTTAGAAAATGTGCAATCAGAGCCGTGGGTACAATTTTTTTTGCAACAAAAGGTGCCAATGAATTCAATCCTGCGATCACCAGAAGGACTGGTTGCAGAAAAGATTGCATTCTTTGATTATGTTTATTACTAGGAAACCAAGAATGTCTTGTGTCCTGGTTGCATCTTTGGCTTTAAAAGCTCCAATGAGTTCTGACCTTATTTGCAAGTTGTATTTTATTAAGCAATTTGTTTTTGTGTTCAGTCTTTCCAATATTTTTCCAACTGTTGGTACAAACTTCAAGATGTATATTTTTTTCTTTGTAAAATTAAATTAGTGAAATTGAAGACATGAAGTAAAACAATGTCATCCAGGATGGATTGTCAATCACTGACCAGAACCTGGATCACATTGAAGTTTTGAATATATGCACAATTATTTTTCATTTTTCTTACATCTTGACATGCAAAAAATATAAATTGTGGGTTATGAATTCAAGATGCATTTCCATAATCATTAGCAGTTATACATGTGTTTATTAAAATTTGACTTGGGTCATATCCTAATTTGTTGTAAACTTGGATCTAGTCACTATATTTTTATGTAACTTTTTATTCCATCCTCCACTTCATAATTGACAGGTATATTCTTTTTCCATTCTCCAATGGAGGTATCACCTTTCCACAAGGGATAATTCTCCATAATATATTTTGGCATGGAACATTCAAGAGTTTAATATTTTCCACATTCAATACTAAGTAATGTGCATGCGAGGGGGGTATACCTTGCTTCCTAGTAATATATGTAGGTAATTGAAAAAAAAAACACTAACAGACGTCGTTTAATCGATGCTTCTGTAGGTATTTTTTTTTTAAAACAACACGAGACGTCGCTTAATATTTATATCCGTCGTTTCAGCGACGGTTTATAATGTCGGTTAAATGATGCTTAAGCTTTATGTTCGTCGCTTATCTGACGCTTTTGGAGGTGATTTTTTAAAAAAAAATTAATAATATCCGTCGTGTAACCGACGCTTCATATTTACATCCATCGCTTCACCAACGGTTTCTAATGTCGGTTCACCGACGCTTAAGCTCATTATCGTTTTTAACCGACGGTTTCGTATGTCGCTTAACCAAGGGTTTCTCCTGTCGCTTAACCGATGCCTTGCATTTAACCGATGGTAACTTAGGTGTCGCTTAACCGACGGTTACTTAGGTGTCGGAAAACTGACAACAAGTTTCCGACGCTTAAAAAAAAATCAAAGTGTCGTACATGCGACAGGGAAGTGTCGAAAATCCGACATGAAGGCCGTCGGATTTTTGGTCAAAATGTAGTAGTGTCATGACCTGGCTTGGCCGGCTGTCCCTACTAAGCTTCCCTCAAACATACCCAAATTTGAAGGCAAACCGAGAGAGGATCCGAGCGAACATATTACTACCTTTCACCTATGGTGCTCTTCGAATTCGTTACACTAGGACTCAATCCACTTAAGTCTATTTCAACGCACCCTTACAGGGCCCGCCGCAAAATGGTATATAGAGCTACCTAGGGGAGAATTCGCTTTGTTCGATGACCTAGCGATGACTTTTCTTAACCACTTCCAGCTACCAGTGTGTTATGACGTTGGTACAGAACTCTTGTCGAAATTTCGGCAGTATAAAGCCACACATATCTTGGATCATATCCAAGAGTGGTGTAGATGAAAGAGGTTAATTAAATCATTTATACCGCTGGAATTCCTCCTTGAATGGTTCCTTAAGTCATTATTGCCGTATATAGTGAAGGATGTTTCTACATCCGGAGTGCAAAACGAGGAACAAGCCATTTTTAGGGCACAGGAATTGGATTTGATTTATGCTCAGTCTGGTTTGTTATATGAGATCATTCCCAATGCTCCGTGTTCTAGTTTCAACCCCAAAGTTAAACCTGGACCACATGCCGAGGGCATTATTGGTTGTGTGAGTGCTAAACCTGCGAGTTCGGTTGTGAAACAAGTTAGTCGATTGTCAATCAACCAATCCACTTTGGAACAAGCCACGTCTTTGTCTCAACCTGCCCAAATGGTGAGTGTGCTTTCGGTGCAATTGTCGGACCAGAAGGGTAACCAGCAACTCGAACGGAATAAAAAGAAGGGTAAGAATAATTGTAAGGGTGGGAATAGGAATGAAAATGCTAATAATAATGACAAGAACTCCAATAATGATGGGGGGGACAAGCAAGCTAAATGTAAGGTTAAATTTCCTTGCAAGTTGTGTAAGGAGGATCACCTCACTTACTTGTGCCCTCGTATTGATGAAGCCTCAATATTATTAGCGCAAGGCCTAGCTGTGCTGACTAACCATTTACCTCGCAATCAAAATATGAACTTGAGGACCCATGATCAGTCTGGTGGTGATCAGGATCTGTCGGAGGGTAGTGGTCATGGTTGCATTAACATGGTACGTGCTGCAAAAGTTGTGACCCATGCGAAGGACTATGGTTCGTCACAACCCAACCCAGGAAAGGAACCTGATCCACCAGGGACTCCTTTGCGTATTGAAAAACCTGTGGATAAACCTGAAGCTACACCTCACATTCCTAAGGGAGTCCTTAAGCATTCGGGGCACAATCCTAATGCCCGAGCCACCCAAAACTATTTTGTTGTCAAGGATTTGGGCCACACTCCTTGTGTGATGTCTGTACTAGAAGTACTTCAGAGTTGTCCTTTGAAAAGGAAGGCTTTGATTTCTTCCCTTGGTGTGAATGATGATAATTATTCCTCCATGATTAAATTTGAAACCGTAGGACTTCAGCCTTGCTTGCCTTACTATGTGTCTCTTTTGATTCACGTAGAATGTCTTAACATGACCGTCAAGCGCACTGTGATTGACGAAGGTGCTGGTGCTTCTGTGATGTCTTTATCGTGTTGTAAGGGTTTAGGTTCCCTTGAGTTGTTTAAATTGGTGACCATGTTAATTGCATTTGATGGGAGATCATTTAGACCGCACGTGATCCTTCCTTCCCTTAAGGTCTGTTTGCGAGGGAAGACCGTTGTGATAGAGGTTGAGGTGGTTGATCCGCCCCTTGACTGCAATATCTTGCTGGGTAGGAATTGGATGTACAGTATACAAGCCATAGAGTCTTCATTATTTCACGTTGTATGCTTTCCATTTAATTGGAAGATAGTTACTATCAATCAAACATCATTCAAGAATCCGTTAGTTACCACATCTTCGGGAGCTTCAATCTCGATTGTAGAGCACTCTCAGCCAGCAACTGGGAGTGTGGGTGTGGGCATGTATCCATCCCTCATGGGAAGCTTTAGTTGTCCTGCACCTATCCTTCTGATAGGGTCTAGTTCCAGTGAGGCTTCGACATCTATGAGATCGGTGTCTTTTCGCACGAGTCATATGGAAGATCCTTGGATTCTTCCTACACCGAGTACTTTGAATGAGCCCATCGTAACAGACATGTCATTGCCTGCAGCTATGGTAGCTTATCAAGCTAATGTAGGGTGTGTTGCACAGCCCAATCCTTCCTCTTCGTGGACGGAGGAGGAGGACCCTTATGTGATGCCTGCATGGGAAGTACAGTCTTCTCACGTGCATGACTGACTTGATAGTGTTTTTCCTTCAGACAAAGCGATTATTGAGGCCATGTCAGGAGTTGAGCCACCATGGGAAGAGCTCCATCATAGATCTTACCTTCTTCCCAAGCTTGACCACTTGGAGCATGAGGACTTTAGGGAGGTTCTTAGTGAGAGATTTGGTAGTCCTATGGTTCCATTAAGCTCTCCTGGTCCGATGGCTAATGGAAACATGGAAAATATATCTCCAACGATTCCTATCTATATCTCTCGCGATCCTGGCATGATAGAGAATGTCTATATTGGGGTAGAATGTTCCCATGTTGAGATTCAAAAATACACCGAGCTGTTTAAAGAATTTCATGATATCTTTTCTTGGTCTTATGATAAAATGCCAGGTATCGACCCTTGCATTGTTGAACACAAGATTAAGACTTATCCCAACGCTAAGCCTGTTCGACAATGCTTGCGTGTGGTGAAGCCTAGGAAAGAACTCGCGATTAAGGCAGAGATAGAGAAACTATTGAAAGCCAGTTTTATCTATCCCGTTCCCTTGATGGAGTGGGTTTCAAACCTCATTCCGGTGGACAAGAAGCAAAGAGCGATCCACATATGTACTGATTTCCATGATTTGAATTGTGCCTATCCTAAGGACAATTTCCCCACACCATTTATTGATCAGATTTTGGATGAGTGTGTGGGTAGCGAGTTCTTTTCCTTTATGGACGGATTTTCTAGATACAATCATATACAAATTAAACCCGAGGACCAACATAAGAATGCATTTATTTATCCTTGGGAAAATTTTGCATATCGGAAAATACCTTTTGGCCTTAAGAACGCCGGAGCTACTTTTCAGCGGGATATGACCTTGATCTTCCACGATCTCAAATCGATTATCGAAGTGTTTTTGGATGACCTTGCTGCTCATTCTCATATGAGAATGTGTCATTCCGATCATTTGAGATTGGTATTCGAAAGGTGCCTCCATTATTTGGTTAGGTTCAATCCTCACAAGTGCATCTTTTGTGTGAAGTTTGGTCGCTTATTAGGATTCATCATTTCTAAAGAGGGTATAAGAGTCGACCCTTTGAAGGTTGATGCAATAATTCAGTTGTCTCCCCTGAAAAATATTCGTCATATTCAATGTTTGCAAGGCATGGCAAAATTCTTATGGATATTCGTTGTCAATTTTTCCAATTTGACTAGAGGATTCATGCGTATTTTGAAGAAGGACACCACCTTTTGTTGGGATGAGTGAGCCCAGAAGTCCTTTGATGCTCTCAAGAGAGCCCTAGAATTGGCCCCAGTGATTAGTCCCCCACACTATAGTCGTGATTTTCTACTTTATGTGGCTACGTCCATGGAGACGATTGGTATGGTTTTGGTTCAAGAGGACGAGGAGCTCCAAGAGCATGTCATATACTATCTGAGCCTAAATATTATTGACGTGGAGATCCTTTATTCTCGTGTTGAAAAGCTTGCCTTAGCTACTGTACATGTGGTTCAACTGTTGAGACATTATATTCTCCTTCACTATACCTTGGTTTTATCCCATGTCAATCTGTTTCAATTTGTCCTCACTCAAAGGATGATTGGGGGAAAATATAATAAATGGATTGTCATCTTGTAAGAATTCAATCTCGATTTTGTTTCCGCAAAATCGAAGAAATCGTTAATTTTTGCAGAGCTTATATCGGATATCCCAAGCGAGGATGAGGAGTTGGTTTGTGAAGATATGTTTATCGATGAGCACATCTTCTTCATATCAAATTCAGACCCATGGTATGGGGATATCATTATATATTTACAAACTATGAAGGTCCCTACTCACCTCTCACGGGATGAACGACGACGATTACATCACGTGTCTAAGAATTATCTCATAGTGGATAACACTTTGTACCACCGTGGGGTAGATTCCATTTTACATCGTTGTTTAACTCATGAAGAGGCCGAGGTAGTGCTGAATGACTACCACAGAGGGGCATATGGTGGTCATTATCTGGGCTTTCTACAGCCCAAAAAATCTTAAGAGCGGGTTATTTCTGGCCATTGATATTTAAGGATTATGTAGATGTGGTCAAGAGGTGCCATCTTTGCTAGGTGTTTGCACATAATATACGCTCGAAACCTGCCCCGTTACATCCCATCATCACCGCTGGTCCCTTCACTAAGTGGGGGCTTGATTTTATGGATTGCAACCCAGCTTCAGCTGGGGGCCATCATCATATCATAGTGGCTGTTGATTACTTCATGAAATGGGATGTGGCTATGCCTACAATTAAATCTGACGATGAGACTGCCGTGCACTTCGTATTCAACCAGATTATTACTCGGTTTGGGATTCCGAAAGAGCTTGTCACTAACCATGGCTCGCACTTCCAGAATTGTATGATGGAAGAGTTGGAATCAAATTTAGGGTACAAACAAGAGCATTCCTCCTCTTACTACCCTCAAGCGAATGGACAGGTAGAAACAGTGAACAAGTCACTCAAATCCATTCTCCAATGAACCATCGCACATAGCAAGAATAATTGGCACATTATGTTATATCTTGCTTTGCGGGCTTATAGAACTGCTGTTAAGACTGCCACGGGTTTTTCTCCATATCAACTTGTACATGGAGTGGAGTCGATATTGCCGGTTGAGTGTGAGATTCCTTCTTTGAAACCATCCATAGAGCTCTTACTAGACACTTCCCCATTGGAGGAGTGTTTGGTCCACCTTGAGCAACTTGATGAGCAGCGTTGAGATGCCTTGGTGGTTCTAGAAGTAAATAAGCGTCGCGTAAAGGTCTAGTACGATAAGTATGTCCGTCTAAGGAGGTTTAGTGAGGGAGACTTGGTCCTTTTGTGGGATCAACCAAAAGAACCCTTGGGGGCAGGAAAGTTTAATCCCATGTGGCATGGTCCTTACGTCGTCAAACATGTGTTAGAGAGGGGCACTTATGAGTTAGTGGATTATGAGGGAATGGCCTTGGAAAAGCCTAGAAATGGGCTCTATCTCAAAAAATACTATGCATGATTTTCAGCCAAGGCTGGTTATTGTATATTATTGTACAGTTTTGCATAGGTAGGTATTTTTCTTATAGTGATCGGTTTTGTTATTAGATTATGTTTCTTTTGGCAGATGTTAATGGAATCTTCCACCTTCATAGGATTCGTGGATGGTGCGAGCGGTCACACTCAACACTCAGCCTTTGCTGCTTGGGTGATTTATACTCCTATGGGTCAGGTGTTGTCTTCAGGAGGCATATGTTTATGGCCATCTTCAAACAATGTTGCTGAACATAGTGCAATTATTGAGCTTCTACGGGATGCCATTCTACATAGCATTCTCTCTCTTGATGTACGTCTTGATTCAGATTTAGTAGTGTCACAGCTTAATGGTTTGTACCATGTTAGAGATCTGACATTATTAAGAAGATTCTTACGTGTGAGATTATTAGAATGACAATTTGAGAATATAACATACATACATATTCCAAGAATTAATAATCAAGTTGCTGACTCATATGCTAACTACGTGTTAGATTGGCATTTGTTTCATACACAATAAACTCATCACAAACAAAAATTTTTACACATGTAAAAAAAAACCAATCATCATAAAAAAATTTATAAACATCCAAAATGTGGTAATACATAGTGTCATAATACAAAAATGGGGCTCTCGAGCCACCAAAATATAATACATGGTAATACAAAATGTATCACTCCAAGGTATCTAAACCTGTGGAGGAGGAGGGGGGTCGTGATTGTGGAATGTTACCATGGCTCTAGCTAGCCATCAAAATATCCGTACACATGCTCGTGGTACACCCACCACCTGGCACTGCATGGCCTCAAGCAAGTCCTCGAGTTGCGCCATGGGTACTCTATGTGTCAGCCTCACGAAGTTGGTATGAATGCTTTGGAGCATCCACTCTGCATCCACACCCATGATATCATCTCCTCTTCCCCTTCGTCTATGACAAGGGAAGCCTTCAGGCCTCCATGGTCCCACATCTGCATGCATATGGTAGATGTCACTATGTATTGTCACCCAAAAACATGTCTTTTGATTCCACATAATCAGAAAACACAAAAAAATAAATAACTCAAAAATTTTAAAGAGAGGGTTGAGATTTGTTACCTATGTCACCGTATGCCGATCCTGGTGGTAGCGGCATGTCCGGGTCTCCACGAAAATCTATCCCCACATAGGGGTATTCATTGATGGAAACTATCTGTCATCGCCACCATGGATAGAAATAAGCTAGATAGGGGTTGGACACCCTACCTCCCCCTAGGCTGCGCATCACATCCGCCCAACGTCGTTGGGACGGATATCGAACCCCGTGTAGAGGAACGTCAACTCTAGGGCTCAATCCTGGAACACGCTCGAAGAAAAACATGCTCAGTATGATGCTGAAACTAAAGTTTCACACTCTGCCCATCTTACACTCACTGAGCTGGTGTTTCATGTTTCCCAGTAGTGCAGTGCTCCAATTGTATATTGCGGGTCTCATGCACTCCACTGCATAGAAAATCAGAGGCCACGAGGCCTGGTGGAGTGAAGCCAAGCCTGTTATCCTGCCCAATGTTAGTAGGATGGCCTTTAGGCCCAGCACATGTATGGAGTTAGTTAGGATCTCACTCCCCACCTTCTCCGTGTCCGGATAGCAGTACACCTCAATGTACTCATCTATTGTCAGGCCAGCTATTGGCCTGTGAGAACGTAGGTTCACTACTTCCCCCCATTGGGAAAGTCCAGTAATAAAGTATATGTCCTCCACCTCTATGGTGAGGGACATCCCGTCTATCTGGAATGACTCTGATTCTGGATCCCAGTAGTCCACTAACATCTGCAATAGTCCTGGTTTGGCCCTTAAGCCACCAAGACACCAAAATTTATAAATCCCACATGCATGTAACACTTGTTGATCCATTAGATCAGCCCTTACTGCCTCTTCTACATCACCATGTTCACGTTCTCTCCATTATAGGACCATCCTGCACAAAAAATTTGAAGTTTGTCCATTAGAACACTTGAAAAACCTTAAGTGCGGCTGCATATGTGACTGTTTGCCAAGCAACTGTGTATGTACATGACTGTGAGGGCATTTTCTACGTATATCCAGCCCTATACGCAAAAAAGCCCTCGATTTCTGCATGGGCCGTAGCGCCTATTTTAGAATGGCCTAGAAAATCAAATACACCATGGAATTTGACAAAATTGGCATCAAAATGGAAGAGTAGAGCATGGGTAAGTACCTGGAAAAAACGGTAGTGGATTTCGTCGGCTGGATCTCATGGAATTTGCTGTTGAAGTTCTAAGCTCAAATGGGTAAAAATTTCAAATGTTTTGAATTTTTTACTATTTATAGAGATTTTTGAAATTTTTGAAATTTTTTACCCCCTTTCCTATAGTTTGGACCGTTTTTGGACTAATTTATGATGTAGGAGACATTTTTGAGTGCCATTTCAGCCATTGGATTAAACCGTTCGCGTTGATTTCAGGTATCATGTCTAAACTGGTATATAGGTTAGGTTTCATCACTGTTTTCATTTTGCATGACCTTATGACCGTTTCATTATAGCCTTAGGTACGAACCCACTCGATTATGTCACAGAACCTTCTTGTTGTTTTAGAAGTGGCATGATATGAGTGGTAGAGCTTGACCTTACATGGGTACCCTAGTTAGTGCCTTATTTGCATTTGGTTCCCATGGTGACATTTTGTCCCTTAGGGTGTGGGAGTCCGTTGTATAGTATTGCCATGAAATTTCGCAAGAGCCTCATACTATTGATCTTTTGCTGGCCTATTTCCCTCAGGACTCCTTTATGTCAAGTTGTAATTGCATTATCATGAGCTTTTCTTGCCTTATTGAGCCTTACGCTAGCTTCCCTGACATTGAGTTCCAGCCATATAGCCTGAGATTGTCTCATGTCTAGCCACGCAAAGCCATTTCATATATCCTTTGCAGCTTGATTCCCTATTTTTACCAGGAGGGGATTTTCCCTCGAGTGTCGCTATCCCACGCATGTATGCTTGCATTGAGCATAGATATGTTCCACTTCTTGGAACTAGTTTTTTTGCCTATATGACACTCGTCTCCTCCTAGTCTATAACTATAAAGAAATTTTATTCTTTTTCAAGCTTTTTAAATATTTGAAAAAGTCCAAAAAAAATAAAAAAACCAAAAAGCCAGACAAGGAAAGATGTTATCTTTTGGCAGCTGTCGAGTCATGTCACCTTCGAACAAAGCACTATATATCACATCTGTTGGTTGGGTTTATAGTTTGAATTTAGGAGATGTACTCATTTATCTGATTTTCTCTCCACCGACTGGTTAAGCTTCCAGTCCCCATGGAGCCTTTGTCATAGCCTCCTGTGTCGCAGAGATGTCCCAGTTTTGTATATCGAGTCTATGCTCCCTTCATTTAGTCACCATTCACCGTTATGCTCTTGTTCAAAGGAAGTTGAAACCTGAGTCAACCATTCCTCAGTTATCTTGACTTTACATGTCGACCATTCTCAGTACAGTTACTGGATCGTGCACCTTATCATCGAGTCCTTCCACATTATACAGCTTTGCTGAGTACCTTGTGTTGGATTATGGGGGATGCCTTAATGCCCTCCTTCCAGTGGATTTCATCCCATCGACTCCAGATCATTTATTCTGGGATTGGAATCTGGAGTCATTTTTGAGTGCCTTGAGACTTGCAGTCAGCAGTGGCAGGTTCTCTCGCCATCAACAGTTTTTGGAATACATCAATGTCCCCTGATCGATGGATCCTCTCAAGTGTTTGACCTCAACACATTTATTCACACTTGTTAGTTTGCACTCTAGTACCTTGATTCCCATTTTCATTATCGGTGGGTGATCTCACGTCTGTTAACGGTATACATCAATGACCTGTAACCAGACGATGGACTACTATGTTTTACCTCGACACCTCTATTCACATAGTAGGACATGTACTCATAGTGGTTTGTGTAGAATACCTTCCAGATTGGTGGCATCTCTTATATGCTACCTCCTTGATCGTGCCAGTGTTCATGAGATTTCAGCTCTCGTGACTTGATTCCAGTATATGTCAGACATTTCCATCTATTATGGAGATCTTGATCCATTATATATCTTCATCCATTATGGAGATCATGGTACTTTGTATATCTTCATCATGGAGATTTTGATCTATGTATATTGTACGTGGTGATGACCAATTATGTGATATTTTGTATCATGCCTATTCATGGCCATTGTACTCTTATGTATTCGGGACTGCTATGTGTATTTGCAGTTATGTGCAGAGTTGCATCATTGTACTATGTTGATTGGGTGGCTGGTATTCCATTTGGGATCCCTCATCACTCCACTTTTGGGATGGACTTATAATGTATTTCAACCATCGTATGACCCCTCTGACCTCACACATTAGGGGGCATCTGTTATAGCTGATTTTACCACTTCAGGTGAATCACACTTGTATGGCCTTCCCCTATCCCTCTGCAGACTCCTTAGACCCCTTGGACCATTTTTTGTCATTTGATGTTTCCTTGACCATCCCTATAAACATGTGAAAATTAATACACGTGACTTTTAAACCCCTAATCGTGTATATACGCGGGTTTGACCCCTAAAACCGCGTACATCAGGATGTGTGCAAAATCCAAATCCTTTTGGAGTTTTCCTTGACATGGATCTGACTCACTTGACTCCTGGCCTTCCATATGCCTTGAG
>LPNX010568335.1:174636-239477 GCA_001517045.1 Pseudotsuga menziesii
TTGAAAAGATATATAAGGAACTCTTTGGTACATTGAAGGCATATAAGAGAATTGAGAGCAAAGAAACTATAGTCCATTGTTGCCGAAACTTGTGCTTGAGTCTGCATCCCTTTGTCCCTTGGAGCACTTTTGTGTTCTTCCCAAGCTTGCCTTTTTCTTGTGAGCTTGCTATCTAGAGATGGAGGATTGAGGTGGTGGAGGCCCAAGTGGGGGATTCATTTTCTCCGATTTGCAGACACTCCGACAGAGGTTGTATCCATTGTAATCTCTGATTTTATATTAATAGAAATATCTTTTCCTGTCCAATAATGCATGTTTGAATGAATATTTTATCCATGGATGATTTCAAATGCTTATACATTGTTGATTATATATGCTAGAATGATCTAACACCCATATGTATAGTATGCTTGTCTTGTTTACTTGTTGTTGAGGAAGTGATTTATCAATTCAAGCTGAAGTTGGAAAGCTCAACAGGGATCTACTTCAACCATCTGGAATAAGGTACGAGGTCTGATCGTTTAGTGTTAGATATTTGATTTCTATTGCATATTGGAAAGGATTGATTTCTAGAGTCAAGCTGTCTGTTGTGGTACCCCAAGCCATAGGAATTTCTCTCTGTAATAGGTTCCCGATGGAATTTTGTGAGGATGCTGGACTGTAGGTCCCTTCCTTCTGGAACATACAAGCGATCCTTGGACCATAGCAGTTTGGATTCGTCTACCTTGTATTCTTTTTTTTGTTGAAACAACCTGTCCTCCTAGACTTTCTCTAGGATTTACACATAGAAGGGGTCAACTCCATTGGCCGCTCTAATCCTCCCATGCAAATCTACATCGGTTTGACTCAAGGTCACCTCATAAATCATATGAGTTTGTTGGCTCAAAGCATCAGCAACCTTATTCTCTTTTCCCTTAATTTGCATTAGCTCAAAAAGGTACTCACTGAGGAAATCCAACCATATAGCTTACTTGGCATTTAGGTCTGATTTATCAAATAAATGCTTTAGACTCATATTTTCTGTCTTTAAAAGGAATTTATTTCCCATGAGGTGGTGCCTCCACATCCTCAAAGCATGGATGATGGCAGCTAACTCAATATCGTGTGTAGGGTAATTTTTCTCATGCTCTTTTAACTTCTGCAATTCATAATAGATCACGTGATCATTCTGCAAGAGGACTCATCCAAGTCCTTCCTTGCTTGCATCCATGCAAAAAATGAAATCCCCATCGGGATCCGCAATTTGTAACATCGGTGCGGTCATCAAAAGATGCTTAAGATTTTGAAAAATTTATTCACACTTAGAGGTCCATAAGAACTTGCTTTCTTCTACAAATCAGTCATGGTGCAAGTGATTCTCAAGAAGTTATCAATGAACTTTCGATAAAATCCAGCTAATGCCAAGAAGGACCTAATGTTAGTGACACTAGTAGGGGTAGGCCAATCCTTTATGGCTTTAATCTTTTTCGGGTCCACAACTATCCCTATCTCAAAGATAATGTGCCCTAAATACTGTATCTATGGTTTGTAAAAATCTCATTTACAAAAATCAGCGTAAAGCTGGTGTTCTCTTAATAGTTGTAGTACTATGCAAAGGTGTTCTTCGTGTTCTTCTTTATTATTTAAATAAACCAGTATGTTGTCTATAAAGACCAAGAAGAACTTATCGAGATACCTACTGAATATGTTGTTCATGATACACATAAAGTTTGCAGGTGCATTGGTCAACCCGAACGACATCACTACAAACTTATTAAAGGAAATTTCAACTCAAAATGGGCCTCCTAAGGAAAATTAATGAAATAATAGTTAAACTAATAAAATAATATTTATTAATTTTGTAGGAAGAAAAGAAAACACTACTTTTTTGTTCATATTTTTGACATATCTCCTTGTGTATTTACTCAAATTTTGATCAGGAGAACTCACTGGATGCAGAATTAAATTCTGCATCCAACGAGTAGCCACTCGGGATGCTTTTAATGGGCCATGCTGCCCCAAAAGCAAGAAATACCTAAACAAATGTCATCATCATGTTTTTTCAGGTATTTCTTGTTTTTGGTGCAGCGTGGCCCATCAAAATCATGTCGAGTGGGTACTCGTTGGATGCAAAATTTAATTCTGCATCCAATGAGCCCTCCCGATCGAAATTTGAGTAAGAACATAGGGAGATATGTCGAAAATACGAGCATAAAAGTAGTGTTTTTTATGATACCTATCCCCAAATTTATATTAGAATTTTATTTAAGAGGTGCTCTCTTTTTTAATTTTAAAGCATTTTGATTGGCTAATACATGATGACACGGAATTTGTATTATTTTTGGAAGGCCCATTTTAAATTGAAATTTCTTGTAATGCATAATGTCCATACCTTGTACGAAAGGTGGTTTTGTGAATATCCTCATCGTGAATCTGTACCTGAGGGTACCTGGATCATAGGTCAATATTTGAAAAGATTCTGGCTCCTCCCACCTACTTGAACAAGTCATTGACTCTAGGTAGTGGATAATGGTTCTTGATAGTCATTTTGTTCAACTGACAGTAATCGATGCACATCTGCATCGTATCATCCTTCTTTACAAACAATATCGGTGCTTCCCAAGGAGACAGACTGGATCGGATATACCCTTTCTCTATCAACTCCTACAACTACAGTTTGAGTTCCACCAACTCAGGTGCACTCATGCGATAAGGGGTTTTGGAAGCCGAAACTAATATAGGGGTCATTTCGATGGAAAAGTCTAGGTCTTGTTTCGGAGGTAATTCTGAGATTTCTTTGGGAAACACATCCTTGAATTCTTCAAGAACGGGGAAATATTCTATGCGTTGCTCTCTATTAGAGTCTATGTCTCGGATGTTCACTGCAAACAACTTACAGCCTTTCCTAACACATTTATTCGGTTGTAAGGTAGATATTTGTCTTACAGAAACTTTCTTTGGAATGCCCTAAACCTTCACTTGGTTCCCTAGGCTATCAATACACAAGATAGAGTTGTGCAAACAATTGAGCATGACATGGTGTTGTTCCAGACAGTCCATGCTGATAAGTACATCATACGATCCTTAAGGTAGAATGTTCAAGTTTACTTTTGTAGGAAAAACATTCAGGTTTACCTCACATTCTTTAACAATTAACAAAAATTTATGTTTCGTACCTGTGGCTAACTAAACCAGCCAAGATTTATCATGTTTTACTTTTCCTAGCTTGCATTCATCAACAATTTTAGGTGAAACATAGCTCTGACAAGCACCAAGATAAATAAGTATTGAAATAGAAGTGTTCAAGATCTTACCGTCTATTTCAACCATTGTAGCTTGATGGCCTACCTGTCGGCCATCCAATGCTGAATAGATCGGCGGTGTTCCAACTATGTCCTCAACACTTGGTTCTTCCTGTAAGTTATGCAAGACCCCATCGATCTTGTTCTTACAATCTCGAGCATAATGAGGCTTGCTACATTTCCAGCACTTGATCTATAGCGGGGTAGCATTGGCTCCACTTGGTACTAGCTTGTTAACATTAACAGCTGGTACATAAGGCTTCATACCAAATATATTAAAGTTCCTCTTCACTTGAAAGATGTTATTCTGCTTTCTGTATGGTTGTGGGTTGGACCCAGGTTTGCGGTTATCAGAGAAGTTTTTAGACTTGTCTCGGTTTCGGTTCATGTTCTCCTGCCTTAGCTATCCATGCTCATAATAGAGCATAGATTTATGCAATGTGGTATACAAGGTCTTAGGCATGTCGAATTCAATCTTGTCCCGCACACTAGGAGGAAAACATCCTAGGAATTGTTGGATCTTTACCTTTTCTTCTTTGATGTATGGTACATAATGCAACAGATATAGAAATCTATTAATGAACGCATCCATAGTCATGGATACCATGTGTAGTTCATGAAACTCTTTCACTTTTATGTCAAAGAACCTTTTCGATATATATTTCTCTTAAAAAGGTTTTCAGAAGCTATCCCAACATATTTCTCTTAGCTCATATTTTTTGTGCGTTTTAAATGTCTCCACCATCTCGCTGCCTTTCCATTCAAGTTAGAGATAGCAAGACAATCCTTCATCTCACTTGAATGGTTATGAACCTGGAAATACTTACTCATTCCCAACAGCCACTCTTCATCCTTTTTACCATTTTTTACTTCTTCTTTATAGGTTGGTGCTCTTGTTTTTCGAAATCCCCCCTGAAGATTGTCATTGCTTCTTTGTTTCTTTCTTTGAGGAGAAAGAGAGTCATCACTGAAAGGAATATGATGGTATCTTTTTGTGCTTTAGGGGTATGTTCCTCTTTCTCTCCTTCTCTTGGGATGCTGGCCGATTTCTTGTAAGATTCTCTTTTGGAACTATTTGTGGACTGGGTAGGTTTATCCTGCGAGCTTCCTCTCGTGATATTTCTTAGTAACGCTTCATTTATAGCTTGTTGTTATTTTCTTTCATTCAGACTATCTTCTTTGAGACTTCACAATTCTGCTTGAAGACTGTGTATAGTCTTCAAAATATTAGAATTCATCTCCAAGACCAGTTCTCCTTTTGGTCTGGTGGTGTTCATTCTTCCTTTTAAACTGTTATCTTCCTCAATGTTCATAAACTGAGCTGTTCCGAAAAAGTTTCCTGAAATTTAAAAAATTTTAAATAACAGAAAAATTTCCTGTTAGTAAGCAAGTTAATATCATACTTTATTTTTTTGGCAGTAAGTGCTTGGTGCGGCCATAGGTCTCTTAGTATTGAAACTGGTCTCTTATACCACTTGTAATGTCCCCAAAAATCAAAAATATTTTTTTTTTATAGGCTTGTAAAAAGTACCTAGTCGAAACATTATTGACTTGCGGAACTATATCGTACACTTCATGTATCACTGTTTACTCGTAAGTTGTTCTTACGTTCTGTCATTTAATTTCAGTCATTATTATTAATGTATTTCACTTACGATGTCGTACTACTGTTACTACTTAGTCTTATGTTTATACATCTGTCGTGTATGTGTCGTTACTGAATTTAAATGATTTGTCCTTTCTGCATAGTTGTACTTGTTATTTATAAAGTTCTAACTTAAATTTGTTTGTGGAAATAAAGTGGGCGTAGTGGCGGGACTCGTTCTCCCATGACGGTTTCAGAGGTAAAGGTGTTTACTTGTTCGCAGGCTTACTTAGTTCTCTGAACTAAGGCACCTATTTTATTCATATGCAGTTCATACTTTGCAACGAGGTCTTGTTTAAAGAGTACTGAATGTCTTGATCCTAAAGGACCTACTGCTGGTTGTTGCGGTTCCTTACCAACTCAGAGTTATAACCTGGTAAGTGCTAATCTTGTTATTCTAGCTATCACAGCTAAATCTCCTATACATTACTTATACTTCCTTATGGTTTATGTTTCATCTTTTTATACTTAATATAATCTCATTCTATTTTTATTTTATTTAAAAATTATTAACATCCCTATGTTTTCTTATTTGCAGGTTATGATCTTAGCTTAAAACCAGACCTTTGATATTTATAATGGTTAAAATATTTCACATGGCATATTGTATATGCCATATTCACTAAGCATTAAGCTTAGGGAAATCACATTGTATTGGGTTAAGGCTTTAAGCCTATGGTTTATATGTTATTTATATGTCATATGACTTGTGGATTTAAACCTTGGACTAGCGCATGATATACATGGACTATGTACCAAACATAACTTTGATATAATATAAACGTTATAATATGTTGACCTTGTGATGCGATTTGGGATGGCGGAATATCATATGGTATGAACCTTATACGTTGGGGTTTAACGATTTGCATGGTGGTATTGACTATCGTTGGTAACAATTTAGAAGTATGGCAAGGTGGGTTTATGGATTTGATGTTGGTAACCAGCTGGTGCCATTGATGCACCTTGGTTTTTGTGGCAGCGCTAACTTAGGCTTGGGTCATGGTGTTTTGGTTATTTCACTTGTCTATTGGGGTTTGGTCTTGTCTTTGCATAGAGGTAATGGAGGAGACCTCCAGACTTGGAAGGTAAGCTTCACATGTGGTCTTCTTTATTGCTATTTTGTGTTTTTTTGAAGCTTCCATCGTTGCCATAGTTCTAACTCAGGGTTTCCCTGGTTGATTGCAGGTGTTGAGGTATGAGGAAGAATAGCATGGCTCAAGCTCTGTCAGGGTTTTGACTGTGAGAGAAATGCAAGTGAATCCTTTCCAACAAGCTTACGCTTGTTGTCTCTCATCCTGTATGCGTTGTGTTTCATCGTTTGGTTGTGGGGTTCTCTATTGGGTTTGAATTCACCTTCCGTCTTTGTAGTGAAAATACTTGGGTTTTTAAATTAATGGTGTGGGTTTTGGCCATGGAGCAAACTTGCATTTCTCACAGGCTCTGCGTAGTTAATTTTTGGTTTTGTAAAACATAATCGATTTGAGATTTTGAGCAATGGGCTGCACCATTGTTGGCAATGGTGCCATAGCCCATTGGAATTCCTGTGTGTGTTAGAATATATTAAACCCACTCACAACTTAGGATAAAATAATTAATCATTATTTGATTAATTATTCACCCACTAGCTTAATTAGTTGGCATCCACTTGCACCTTAAAGTCAATACATGCCATCTATATCCTAGGAATGATTTATTTCCAATTATGGGTTGATATTGACCACCTTTTGACCATCTAGAATTAGTATATAGGACTTTATAGCAGATTCTACTTTATTCTGCTTTTTCTTCTTTTTCTGCTTTTCTATGGATAAGATAAAAGCTAGTCAACTAGGAAACTGGGAGCTTTTGTTTCCAACCCATCCTCCATTAGTTTTTCTCCATTTTCTAGGATTATCATTTTATTTCCATCTCCTTGACAACTCAATCATGATTTTTCCAACTCGTGAGGTCCTTAATAGATTTGGTAAGTGCTTTAGCCACCTATGGGGGTTTTCTATATTTTGGTAAGTTAGCCTTTTTGAGCTTTATGAGTTGTTTCCATACAATTCAATTTTCCTATGAGGGATGTACTATTTATGTACACTATTATTCATAATTATTCAATGGAAGGATACACACCAATATTCATCTCTTCATTCATGTGATTCAGTCTCTTTTCTTCTCTCTATTTTTCCTGTGTATGCTTTGTGAGAATTCATAGTAGCAAGATCTATTTCCTATGCTTCTTCTTAGCATCATTGCACATAGCATTGATCTATTAATTATACATGGTATCAGAGCTACAAGGTTGATCAAGTTCTACAGAGTTGAGGAGCGCTTCCAGTCTCATATCCCTCTCTGAAGAAGAGCTTGTCTAGCTTACAAGATTTTCTCCTAGTTTGTTTTGCAGGTTGCAGAGAGTATCTCTTAGAGCATATCAACAAATTCAATATGGATTCAAAATTTCCTCTACTATCTCCTTTCAACTATGCTGACTAGAAGCCAAAGATGAGTGCATACTTGAAGAGGCAATGTCTCTTTCATGTCTCCATTGGTGCATTGAGTGAACCTGAGTCTTATGAAGAGAATATTGATTGGATAAATAATTGTGATAGAGCTTATGGAATTATGTGTTTTGGAATGTCTACAAATATATATCATCTCATAGATTCTGCTGAATTTCCATTTGAGCTTTGGAAAATTTTGGACAAAGCTTTTGGTTTGCAGGAAATTGAAGATGAAGCATGGAGCGAACCTAGCATCTACTCTTGTTCTCTCTCTCAAGATTTCTTGGCCTCTACATTATCTGATGAAGTTGATCATGATGAATAATTTTCTCATATAGTTCATGTTTTTTCTGCCCTCTTTCATTCGAATGCTTCCTCCTTCAATGAAGAAGCAAATATTGAAGAGCCATGTTTTTTTGTGTCTCTTGAAGGTGATTTTTCTTCTTGTGATACTATTGATGAAAAAGAAGTAACATATGGAACTGCTACTGATATTGATTATGATCCTATAACCCATTCATTATTCTCTCAATCTCCTATCTTAGATTGTGAGATCTATGTGCCAGATTCTTTACACCTCTTGCATACCTCTCTCATTGATGGTGCGCAACCCAGTGACTTACAGGATGTTTGCTTAGCCCCATCAAGCCTTATTTGTGTCATACCACTTACCTTACTTGATCTCATGTGCTTCAGCATATCCTCCTTTGTTCTTGGCATCAATACTCAGAGCCTTCTTGAAGATTGTGAACATCTCATTCTTTCTTCCTTTCATACAGAGGATTCATTACCAGCGTATTCCCATGAGTCTATTGATATGCTTATATGTGATCCTTTGGATTCTGATTTAGAAGCATATTTTCAGGTTGATACACATATAATATGACCATCCATACCATCTACCATACCTCTGAATAATCCAAAGACCATACAAATCCCAAGCTCACTAGTTGATTCCTCATTGGTCTCTTATGCAGTGATATTTATCTTACAGGATTTGAAGTCTTTCCTAACTTTCAGTGGCTTGTTATCCATGACCTTAGTCATATATGGACTGATATTAAACATGTTTGGATATATTCTAAACACTTATGGTTCAGATCTTATGCCCATCCATCATTCAGATTTTTACACCTATCAATTTTCCCCAGTTGCTCATAATTTTCCTATTCTAACCCTATATCCTCATGGATCCATTGAATCCTTTGTCCTTGCTGTTCCATATGTTAATATTTCTGAGATATCAGAGTTTTATCAGCCTCATATCATATCTATACAAGTGATACATCAGATTGGAAGATTGACATGTGATTCACATCATAATTTTGCAGTTATTCAGGGAATTGGGTGTGAAGTAAATTGTCTTAACTTTTGTACTCTTTGGGAAGGAGTATGCACATATATATTTTCCATTTCATATTATGTTTGCAGATCAGAGTTTGACAGCAGAAAGAAGCATTTAGATAATTCTCCTACTTCATAAGTTGATGAGATACAAGGAGTCTCTCCTCTTCCTTCTTGCAGGTTCTACACTCCAGCACATGATCATGGAGTTCATGATTCCTTCAACAAGTCTTCCATCCAGAAGCAGTTCACTCAGCTGATTCAAGTGAAGATAAGAATATGTTGAAGACATATTATTTCAAAATTTTGTGCCTTGTCCTATCTTGAAGGAGGATTTTCCCCATGTGGTTTTGCCTCTTTCCTCACTTTTTTGGACATAATAATTGTTAAAGGGTGACCATAGCCTTGTTGCTGGGCCCTATATGCATCGATATGCATCCATATTTTTTTTCATACCATCATAAAGTCAGACTTATAGGGGGTGTTGGAATATATTAAACCCACTCACAACTTAGGATAAAATAATTAATCATTATTTGATTAATTATTCACCCACTAGCTTAATTAGTTGGCATCCACTTGCACCTTAAAGTCAATACATGCCATCTATATCCTAGGAATGATTTATTTCCAATTCTGAGTTGATCTTTACCACCTTTTGACCATCTAGAATTAGTATAAAGGACTTTACAACAGATTCTACTTTATTCTGCTTTTTCTGCCTTTTTTTGCTTTTCTATGGATAAGATAAAAGCTAGTCAACTAGGAAACTGGGAGCTTTTGTTTCCAACCCATCATTCATTATTTTTTCTCCATTTTCTAGGATTAGCATGTTATTTCCATCTCTTTGACTACTCACTCATTCTTTTTCCAACTTGTGAGGTCCTTGATAGATTTGGTAAGTGCTTTAGCCACCTATGGGGGTTTGCTATATTTTGGTAAGTCAACCTTTTTGAGCTTTATGAGTTGTTTCCATACAATTCAATTTTCCTATGAGGGATTTACTATTTATGTACACTATTATTCATAATTATTCAATGGAAGGATACACACCAATATTCATCTCTTCATTCATGTGATTCAGTCTCTTTTCTTCTCTCTATTTTTCCTGTGTATGCTTTGTGAGAATTCTTAGTAGCAAGATCTATTTCCTATGCTTCTTCTTAGCATCATTGCACATAGCATTAATCTATTATTTCTATAGTGTGGACTTGAATGTGATTATGGCCTTACTATGCATAATGTAAATACTTTGTGTTTTATGAAAGGCCATGGTTTTTATGCTTACTCTTGTGTGGATGGAATTCATGTTGTGTTAATGGTTTATTATCATGGTGTATAAATGGCATACACCTTCATTTATGGTCTGTGTGTTGAGTATTTGTATTGGGATGTAATGTTGGATAGTGTGAGGTAAAGGCCATGCCACATATGGATTAAGCCTTTCCATTAGTGGCTGTGATAGCTCCAATGTATTTTATTACTTTTATATTTTTTCGATTAAAGTATGGGGTGAAATCATTAACAAAGTTAGTTTGTTATTAAATCAATACTGTGCATTTTTATTTGGTATTCTGTATATGTCTTGGGTGATTGCTGCGCAACTTCATGTGTTTGTTTACTATTTAATGATTTCCTTGTTGTAGTTTACACTGTTAGATGGACTATGTAATACTTGTTTTGGCTGAGGCCTTGCTCATAGCATTGGGCAGAAACCAAGGTTTTACGACCTTGCTATAGCGTAATGGTTTGTTATTGTATTATTATGGAGTTTATTAATGAATCTCGCATACACTGTAGGTATAGCGTGGCCTTGGTAAACAATACCTATAGGGTTTGAATCCTGTTCATGGATAATTGTAATAAGTTGTATTTTGATTAGTCAAGGGTTGGGCTTATATGCCCACAGGATTCGATTCATGTCCCCATTGTAATTATTTGGACTGTGATACGATTTCGATATTGTTTAATACAAGAAACAATTCTTGTGTAATGATATCTTTGTTTAATTCGTTTATATGGAATGAGATGTATGTTATGTAATTTTGATTATTGTTTAAGCATATGAGATATGGTTGTTTTGAATTATTCGTAAATGTAATTATAATGTTATTTATTTTAATTACTAGGAATGTGGGTTTGGAGGTGAATAGAGATGTGAATATTTGGACCAAAAGGATGGTCATTATACTTCTTGCTCATTTATTTATGATGTTGTTATTTAATTCAATGATTGACTATTTAGTTTCTGTTTAATGAGGCAGACCTTGAAAGTTCTTAATGGTTCATTTATCTTGGATTTAAATGTAGAGATATCTTTCATATTTGTTTATGTATGATGTCTTATTCTATTTATATATACAATAGTTCAATTTGTATATAGTACCTTAGTTTATCTAGTTTGTCAGTTTATGTATTTAAATCTAGTTTCTAAGATTAATCTATTTTAATCTATAACATGTCTCTACTGACAAATGGAATATGTCAGTAGAGTATATAAAGACTAAGTGAACAATAATAGCAGGTATGAAATAAACTAGTTTGTACATAACCCAGATTTATCAATAATACTAATTACATAAATTAAACTAGGCTGTAAAACCCATGATGAACATTAGTAAATAAATTGTACTTGCTGAAATAAATCAATACATAAACCCTGGAAAACCTGATATAGGAAATCACTTACATCCTATAGTTAATACTTTAGGATGCAAACCCTAGCAATTTTAAACAGAGAAACATATGCATTGGGTTAGAAAATGCAAAGTCATCATTTACATAACATAACTAGCATTTATTCTATGAAAGTAGAATAAACAGTCTAGGGCTTCATACCTATAAAATTGAAGCTCTATTAATGGATGAACCTGCACACTTTAAATAACTAGCTTTAATAGTTTAATACAGATCGAACTTCTGTTTTGATGACCAACTCACTTGAGAACTACCACGTTCCACCCGACCATGACCCAGAACCGTTCAAGGTTTTAATCCGGATCCCCCTGAGATGGAATCCAACATGAAATTAGGTTAGAGCTCCTAAGGTAGGGTTTCCTATCTGGTATATAAGATCTGGATCAGTTCTCCTTTTCCCTTCCAGGAAAGTTTCCTCCAAGAATTTACTTGAGAGCAAACATGCAGAAAATGACTTCTCTAATGATAGATCAGAATCCCAAGCCTTTCCTTGGCTTGAGTCTTTATAGACAGACTTTTCAATCAAAGGGACAGTTAAATCAAGAAACCTTGGTTTCTTGATTTAACCCTTTTCAAGTACTTTGGGTAATTATTAATATTTTAACTTATGAACTTTCTTCTAGTTCCTAGTTAGAATTTTTAGGTTTTGGACTATTTATTATCTTTTAATAATAAATAATAATTGATGGAGCTTCTTCCTCTTTCTTTCATTTATTTATATTATTAATATATTTAATTATTTATACATACCATGTATAAAGTATGTATTAATATAACACTTTGTTAACAATGTCTTTGGGCATCATATACCATGATCCTTAGACTTAATGACACTTCTTCATTAAGTTCAAGAGGCAGATGGTTTAGGTATACTAGGCTAGGCAACTCCAAACATCCTTGCATGTTGGATTTCCCTCGTATAATGTGGTAGCTCTTCAATACTTTTATGAGAATACAAAAATTCAAAATTTCATTTAATCACTTATAAATAAGTATGATGAGATCAATATTTTTCTCTAGTCGTTTTCACTCGGAAGTTATTAAATTATTTTCAGTAACCCCTAGCGCTCACCAGAGCCCATAATCAATGCTTTAACAGGGATTTACAATTCAGTGCAATTCCAAAGATCCTCTCTGAACACTAATGCTAGGATGTACTTGTATGATACACATAGGGATACAATAGCGAAGGATCCGATGCTCAACATCCACATGGAAATCTCCATATCTTATATCCAACACTTCCAATTATATTTTCATGTGGTCCAGAGCTTCTCACTCAACACAAAGGTAAGCAGTCATGTGCTCCAGTGCTTCCCATTCAACACAAATCATCAATCACTCAAGTGTGCCAGAGCTTCCCGCTCAACACAAATCATCAATCACTCAAGTGCTCTAGAGCTTCCTGCTCAACACAAATCATCAATCACTCAAGTGCTCCAGAGCTCGCCACTCAAAACAAAACATCAATCACTCTAGTGCTCCAGAGCTTCCTGCTGATAAATCATGTTCCTCACGGTCCATGCCCAACACAAACAAGCATATATATATATATATATATATATATCATCAATAATTGGCTTACGCCCAATATATAAAACAAATCATCATGTTCATATGAAGTGGCATCTTTGAACCAATATAAAAATAAAACATCAAGATAATCATCATAATCAATAAGTACATGCCTATAAGTGTTAGGTCCAAAATTCGGGATATTACATCCCTCTCCACTTAGAACAACACTGTCCCTGGTGTTCTAGGGACTCAGAATGACATCATGAAACAAGGCAGCGTAAGCCTTTCTCATGGTGGCTTCATTCTCCGATGTAGCCTCATCAGCCTCAAAGTGCTTCCATTGCACTTTCAATTGGACTGTGGTACGCTTCCGAAGCTGCATCTCTCTCTTGTCCAGTGTATCAGTAGGCTCAGGGGAAAACTCCCCTTCAGGTTCTACCTGTAATAGGGACCAATAAATAACATGTTTAGTGTTATAAACATATTTCTTTAATAATTATGCATGTAGAACATTATGAACTCTTACATGCACGGGTAACGCTAGTTCATATGCCACTGGCCCTTTCTTGGCCTGTATTTCAAAAGGTCCACAAAATCTAGGTGCTAACTTACCGCACCTACCCAATATCAACGAGCTTTGGCTTGTACTTTCAAGTAAACATGATCTCCTATTTGAAAGTCCTTATCTTTTATTTTCTGATCCACATAAATTTTTTGGTGCTCTTGTGCTTCTTTAATATTCACCTGGACCTTGGTAACCAACTATTCCAAGTCCATCAACAAATCAGGCCCTAACATGAGCCGATCCACCAGGATATCCCAAGTAACCGGTGTTCTACACTTTCATCCATAGACTACCTCAAAGGGGATCATCATGGCGGAAGTCTAATAACCATTATTGTACACGAATTCTACGAGGGGCAAGTAATCCTCCCACTTCATGGGGATATTCATGACATACATTCGGAGCATGTGCTCAACAATTTAGCTTAATCTTTCTATCTGCCCGTCTGTCTGCGGATGATATGCAGTGCTAAAGTTCAACTACATCTCCAATCCAGAGAATAAATATCTCCAAAAGATTCCTATAAACTTAACATCTCAATCCTAGATAATCACTTTGGGTATCCCGTGCAATCTAAATATATTTTCAAGAAGATATCATCAATGTTCACGGCTTTGTAGGTTGACTTCACAGGAATGAATTGTGATGCTTTGGACAACTTGTCAATGACCACAAAAATAGAATCATTTTGCTTCTTACTTTTTGGTAAATCGGTCATGAAATACATACTAATGACCTCCCACTTCCATTCTAGAATGGGAAATGACTACAGAAATGCCGCAGGATGTTGATGCTTATTTTTGACTAGCTGGAATTCCTGACATTTCAAAATAAATATTGCAATGTCGGCCTTTAACTTAGGCCAAAAAAAGTGTCTCTTGATAGCAGATATCATCTTTTGATATATTGGGTGCCCTCAGTAGGGTTCCCGATGAAATTTCATGAGGATGTTGGACCGTAGGTCCCCTCCTTCTAGAACATACAAGCGATCCTTGGACCATAGCAGTCTAGATTCTTCTACCTTGTAATCTTTTTGTTGTTGAAAGAACCTGTCCTCCTGGACTTTCTTGAGGATTTCCACATAGAAGGGGTCAACTTTGTTTCCCTCTCTAATCCTCTCATGAAAATATGCATAGTTTTGAATCAAGGTCACCTCATAAATCATATGAGTTCGTCAGCTCAAAGAATTGACAACCTTATTCTCTTTACCCTTAATGCACTTTAGCTCAAAATGGTACTTGGTGAGGAAATCCAACCATCCGGATTGCCTTTCATTCAAGTCCGATTAATCAAATAAATAATTCAAACTCATATTGTCTATCATCAGAAGGAACTTCCTTCCCATGAGGTAGTGCCTCCACATCCTCAAAGTATGGATGATGGCAGCTAACTCAAGATCGTGCATATGGTAATTTTGCTCATGCTCTTTTAACTTTCGTGATTCATAACAGATCATGTGATCATTTTGCAAGAGGACTCCTCCAAGTCCTTCCTTGCTTGCACTCGTGAAAACAAAGAAATCCCCATCAGGGTCCGCAATTCGTAACACCGTTGCGGTCATCAAAAGCTGCTTAAGATTTTGAAAACTTTCTTCACACTTAGCGGTTCATAAGAACTTACTTGTTTTATTCTGCAAAGCTGCAAAGCAGTCATGGGGCAAGCGATTCTCAAGAAGTTCTCAATGAACTTTCGATAATATCCAGCTAATCCCAAGAAGGAACTAATGCCAGTGACACTAGTAAAGGTAGGCCAATCCTTTATAGCTTTAATCTTTTTCAAGTCCACAACTATCCCTGTCTCGAAGATAATGTGACCTAAATACAGTATTTGTGGTTTTTAAAAATCACATTTACCAAACTTAGCGTAAAGCTAGTGTTCTATTAACAATTGTAGTACTATGTGAAGGTGTTCTTCATGATCTTCTTTATTTTTTGAATAAACTAGTATGTCATCTATAAATACCAAGACGAACTTATCTAGATACCTATTGAATATGTTGTTCATCATACACATAAAGTTTGCGGGAGCATTGGTCAACCCGAATGACATCACTACAAACTCATAGCGCTCGTACCTTGTATGAAAGGCGGTTTTGTGAATATACTCATTGTGAATTTGTACCTGATGGTACCCAGATCGTAGGTCAATCTTTAAAAAGATTATGGCTCCTCCCACTTGATCGAACAAGTCATCAATTCTAGGGAGTGGATAATGGTTCTTGATAGTCATTTTCTTCAACTGACAGCAATCGATGCACATCCACTTCATACTGTCCTTATTCCTTACAATCCACATCCAATGCTGCATAAATCCGTGGTGTTCCAGCTATGTCCTCAACAGTTGGTTCTTCCTGTAAGTTATGTAAGACACCATCAGTCTTCTTCTTATAATCTTGGGCATAATGAGGCCTAGTGCATTTCCAACACTTGATTTGTAGTGGGGTAGCATTGTCTCCACTTGCTACTAGCTTGTTAACAATAGTATCTGGTACACAAGGCTTCGTACCATATTTATTAAAGTTCTGGTTTGCTTGAAAGCTATTATTCTGCTTTTTGTATGGTTATGGGTTGGACCCAGGTTTGCGGTTATCAAAGAATTTTTTAGACTTGTCTCGGTTTCGGTTCATGTTCTCCTGCCTTAGTGATCCATGCTCATAAGAGATCCTAGATTTATGCAGTGTGGTATCCAAGGTCTTAGGCATGTCAAATTCAATCCTATCTTGAAAACTGGGAGGAATACATCCTAGGAACTATTGGATCTTTACCTTTTCTTCTTTGATGTATGGTACATAATACAACAGATTTAGAAATCTATTAATGAATGCATCTTCAGTCATGGATCCCATGTGTAGTTGGTAAAACTCTTTCACTTTTATGTCAAAGAACCTTTCTAACATATATTTCTCTTGGAAACGTTTTTGGAATGTATCCCAGCATATTTCTCTTAGCTCATCTTTCTTGATGTGTTTTAAATATTTCCACCATCTGGCTACCTTGCCATTCAAGTTATAGATAGAAAGATGCGCCTTCATCTCACTTGAATGGTTAAGAACTTGGAAATACTTACTCATGCCCAACAACCACTCTTCAGCCTTTTTCCCAGTGTTTACTTCATCTTCATATGTCGGGGTTCTTATTTTTTGAACCCCCCCTGAAGACTGTCACTCCTTCTTTGTTTCTTTCTCCGAGGAGAAACATAGTCATCACTGAAAGGACTATGATGATATCCTTTCAGTGTTTTAGGGGTACAATCCTCTTTCTCTCCTTCTCTTGGGCTGTTGGCCCGTTTATGGCAAGGTTCTCTTTTGGAATTGTTTGTGGACTGGGTAGGTTTACCTTGCGGGCTTCCTCATGTCATATTTCTTAGTAACGCTTCATTTATAGCTTGTTGTTATTTTCTTTCGTTCAAACTATATTCTTTGAGACTTCACAATTCTGCTTGAAGACTGTGTATAGTCTTCAAAATATCAAAATTTAGCTCCACCACCAGTTCTCCTTTTGGGGTGGGGGTGTTCACTCTTCCTTTCCAGCTGTTATCTTCCTCAATGTTCATAAACTGAGCTGTTCAAAAAAAGTTTCCTGAAATTTTAAAATTTTAAAATAATAGAAAAATTTCCTGTCAGTAACCAATTTAATATCATACTTTATTTTCCTGGCAGTAAGTTCTTGGTGCGCCCATAGGTCTCTTATTATTGAAACTGGGCTCTGATACCACTTGTAATGTCCCCAAAAATCGAAAATATTTTTTTTTGTAGGCTTGTAAAAAGTACCTAGTAGGAACATTATTGACTTACAGAACTATATCGTACACTTCATTTACCACTGTTTACTTATAAGCTGTTCTTACGTTCTGTCATTTACTTTCAGTCATTATTATTAATGTATTTTACTTACGATGTCGTACTACTGTTTACTGCTTAGTCTTATGTTTATACATATGTCACGTATGTGTTGTTATTGAATTTAAATGATTTGTGATTTCTACATAGTGGTACTTGTTATTTATAAAGTTCTAACTTAACTTTATTTGTGGAAACAAATTGGCCGAAGTGGTAGGACTCGTTCTCGCATGATGGTTTGAGAGGTAAAGGTGTTTACTTGTTCGCAGGATTACTTAGTTCTCTGAACTAAGGAACCTATTTTATTCCAATGCAGTTCATACTTCGCAACGGGGTCTTATTTAAAGAGTACTGAATGTCTTGATCCTAAAGGACCTACTGTTGGTTGTTGCGGTTCCTTACCGACTCAGAGTTATAATGTAGTAATTTCTAATCTCGTCATTTTATCTATCATAGCTAAATTTCCTATATTACTTCTACTTCCTTATGGTTTATGTTTCATCTTTTTATACTTAATATAATCTCGTTCTATGTTTATTGTATTTAAAAATTAACATCCCTATGTTTTCTTATTTGCAGGTTACGATCTTGGCTTAAAACTAGACCTTTGATATTTATAAGGGTTAAAATATTTAACATGGAATATTTTATATGCCATGTTTACTAAGCATTAAGCTTAGGGAAATCGCATTGTATTGGGTTGAGGCTTTAATCCTGTGGTTTATATGTTATTTATATGTTATATGCCTTGTGGCGTTAAACCTTGGACTAGCGCATGATATACATGGACTATGTACCAAACATAATTTTGATATAATATAAACGTTGTAATATGTTGACCTTGTGATGTGATTTGGGGTGGCGACATATCATATGGTATGAACCTTATACATTGGGATCTAATGATTTGCATGGTGGTATAGACTATCATTGGTAACGATTTTGAACTATGGAAAGGTGGGTTTATGGATTTGATGTTGGTAACTAGCTGGTGCCATTAATGCACCTTGGTTTTCATGGTAGCCCTAACTTAGGCTTGGCTCACGGTGGTTTGGTTATTTCACTTGTCTATTGGGGTTTGGTCTTGGCTCTGTGAAGAGGTAATGGAGGCGACCTCTAGACTTCGAAGTTGAGCTTCGCTTGGGGTATTCTTGCTTGCTATTTTGTGTTATTTTAAAGCTTCCATCGTTTCTATACTTCTACCTCAGGGTTTCGCTGGTTGATTGCAGGTGTCGAGGTATGAGGAAGAGTAGCATGGCTCAAGATCTGTTGGGGTTTTGACTGTGAGAGAAATGCAAGGTAAGAATTTCCAACAAGATTATGCTGGTTGTCTCTTAGCCTATCTGCATTGTGTTTCATCATTTGGTTGTGGGGTTCTCTGTGGGGTTTGAATTCACCTTCTGGATTTGTAGTGAACAGACTTGGGTTTTTAAATTAATGGTGTGGGTTTTGGATGTGGAGTAGACTTACATTTCTCACAAGCTTTGCACATTTAATTTTGGGTTTTGTAAAACACAATGGATTTGGGATTTTGAGTCATGGGCTGCACCATTGCTTGCAATGGTGCCATATCCCATTGGCATGCCTATGTGGACTTGAATGCGATTATGGCCTTACTGTGCATAATGTAAATACTTTGTGTTTTATGAAAGGCCATGGTTTTAAAGCTTACTGTTGTGTGGATGGAATTCATGCTGAGTTAATGGTTTATTATCATGGTGTATAAATGACATATGACTTTGTTTATGGTCTGTGTGTTGAGTATTTGTATTCGGATGTAATGTTGGACAGCGTACGGTAAAGGCCATGCCGTATATGGGTTAAGCCTTTCCCTTAGTTGTTGCAATAGCTCCAATGTATTTTATTACTATTACTATTTTGTTGATTAGAATGTGGGGTGAAATCGTTAATAGAGTTAGTTTGTTATTAAATCCATACTGTGCATTTTTATTTGGTATTCCACATATGGCTTGGGTGATTGCTGCGCAACTTCATGTGGTTGTTTACTATTTAATGATTTCCTTGCTGTAGTTTACACTTTTAGATGTAATACTTGTTTTGGCTGAGGCCATGCTTACAGCATTGGACAGAAACCATGGTTTTACGACCTCGCTGTAGCATAATGGTTTTAAATTATATTATTATGGAGTTTATTAATGAAGCTTGCATACACTGTAGGTGCACTAGTACAAAATGAGAAATTAGCTACTACATGACTAAAAATTCTAGTCACAAAAGGTTTTTCAAGTGATTTACTACTAAATATGATCATTTTTTATTGACCCAACTATAAACGACTTAAATTAACTACTAATTTAGTCACAAGTTAACAAATATGACTAGATAATAAGTGACATAGTTAAAATGACTAACATAAACGACTAATTTAGTCACGACATAAAAAATGACTAGCTAGAAGAATATGAATTAGTCCTTTATGTTAGTCATTTTTAATTGTGTCATGGAAAATTTCAATTGTGATAATGAAGTGTTACGATTTAGTAAGTTTTGTAAATTGTCTACCTTCTATTAGTAATATTGGTGCCATGCACCTCGATTTTCAGAGATTCAACAAAGAAATTTCAGGAATTTGCTCTTGACCATCTTTATCCCTGTTGCACCATTGCAGCAAATTGTTAAGCGCGTGCCAAAGTAAAATTAGGTTCCTACAATTACGAATTAGGTACTAGAACCAGTACCATATTGATACCTAGAAGCATCATAGCTAGTTGTTGATCCTTCAATGTAAGAGTCCCAAGTCCCATATTGAGGTGCTTTTCTAACTTCAATATAACTATCATGATCTGTGACCGTCGAACTAGCTACACCAGTCAATGTAGATTCACCAGGCTCAGTTCCTTTAAACGTCGTAGCAGTTGATCCAATAATAATTGAACCGATGAAAGCACCAAGAACAATATTTTAACCAATCAAAGACTTAATTATAATAAAATTGGGGTGCTGACCCAAAACTAGTCTCAGATCTATATGCAAAAAAAGTAGAGGACCGACCCCATCTCAGAGTTTCAGGTAAATATTTTGATTCCTCGACCTCTTAAAGGCCTGACCTCGCATAATATGATACGTATAATGTAGTGATGACCTCTCCTTATCACTATCAAGTTAAACCTCCTTTATGCATTAGTGGCCAGATAAATTTTGCATCTGACATCACCACCCACCTGATTCACGATGTGCACAACTCTTCTCGGCCAACGTCCTCGATCCAAGTTTAATGTTTCACATTTTTTCATGCCAAAGAAAGAAACTAAGGTATTGATATTCTATATACATCAAACTTCTTAGTTAAGAGGTGGTGCTAGGCATCAATGTCACAACCTTCACATTATCTTCATAATGTTTGACAACAACCAAAATGTTCTAGAAATGGCCATAAATTAATGTGCACGTTTAGAGTAGTAATTTTATGAGTGTGCTTAGATCAAGAAATTCAACACTAAAGCATGTTCATTATTGGAATTTGGTGGAAAAGACCCACGGAAATGAAGTTGGGGATATTAATGCATACAAATTTATCCCATTAGGAAGTTTCTTAGAAGAGACTTCATGATAAATTTCAGTGCATGGCGTAATATGGGTGTGAACATCTCCATAGTCTCTAAGAGGGTTTTCTTGATTGGCACATTTCTCATGTGAGCTAGAAGGGGATACCATTTTTCCTCAAATGTCGCTTACAACTTTGAATGTTGATATGAAATGTTCAGCAACTCATTAGTTTGAAGATCAACAATCAACTAAAGTCCATAATTTGTGAAGCTCCGAGCAGTTTGTGTAGTTGGTTGAGCACCATGAATTTCCAATGGAAAAGGTGTAATTGAAGTCATGTTTATTAGCATAGAGTGGAACACAGACAATGTTGCATGATTGCAAACATTGACATAGTGGGAATTTGAAAATTTTGGACTATTCAATCATTTTCTTAATTTCTCATTGATGGATGCACCTTATGGACCTATTGACCCACTTTTGTAGGTTTTTGCTGGACATTGATAAAAATATCTTATCTTATTTTATTACATTGTGTTTTAATATTTTTATCTCTTTTATAATTTTTTGTTTGTTTGCTAGAATATCTAAAGGACCTCACCCAATTGACTGGATTTTAAGCATCTCCTCCCAACTAGATCACCCCTAAAGGGAATTGAACTCGAGTGGCCTTGTTTACGAGCCCCATGCCTTAACTAAAAAAGATAAAAGGAATTGACCCCTGTTTTATAATATTTATCAATATTTATACATTTTATTGTTTCCATTATTTTTCTCTTTTGGCATATGTTCATAACAAACTACACTCTTAACTTTTATTAACAAAAACTATAGTTAAATCCCTATCTCACTCCTAACACAATTCTTTAATTCCATCATTTCCTTTTTATCACCTTTAATTTGATCACTTACTTTTTATTTCCAATGTAACTATTGGTTTTCTTGGTTAAAATAACTATCACTTATTTTTTATCACCCATGTAACTATTGGTATTCTTGGTTAAAATAACTGAAAATAACTAATAATGGAAGGCAATTGATATTTCCTTTAATGTCTTAGAGTTTTCTCCAAGGTGTTTTGACTAGACAAAACAATGTTACAAATCAGGACATATTAAACAACCTTCGAACAGGGGACCTGGAGTGAAGAAAGGAGTGAGAATTTTCTAAGGAATGATGAAGAAAGGGTGGGATATATGGAATAAGTTTTAAAATGTTATAGCTACCATCATTATTGCAGAAACAATCCAAATCTAAGATCTTATTACAAATTCGTTATGGCACCCAATTTTGAACTCAAAAGATTGGTTAGACCTTGTTCTTTTCTGGAATGAAGTCGATTACATACAAACCAACCTGCTACTATAAATATGTTAAAATTATGGTGGATTTCTTCAAGGTTCAAAGATGCACCGAAGACTCAATGACCGTAGTGACAACCTACGAAGGAAAACGCACTCATTCTCTAAGTTGTCTAGCTATAGCAGTCATGCAGGCTGGTTCGTCCAACCAGCTCATTGATGAGGGATTGGATAGAACAAATTGTGTAGCAGACAACCTATTAATACCCTTTTTAAGCAACATTACTAGAATATCAACATTGAGTATGTTTCCAATGATTGCACTTCACCTCTCAGACAACCGGCCTAATGGCATAGGAATATAGTTCAACCCACCTAATATAGGATTACATATGCAAACACATTTAAATGCAAGTAGCTTCCAACACTTGAATCCATTACCTAAAAATATGGGAAATGTATTGGATCGGAATCAATTGGATCACTTATCGATCATGGATTCCATGGATTCTATAAAGGAAGATCCCAAATTCACTACATCTCTGGTTGTAGCCATAAATGGCTCTATGTTGAATTTGGGTGCTCCAATCGAGAGGACTTCCAAATATTCTCTTGCAATGCAATACATCGATGGATCAACTCTAGAAGGAAATGTTTTAGTCTGCAAATCCTGCTAAATTTTTTTTGAATGCCTTTGTAAACCATAAACTTCAGCCACAAAGACTAGTACTAGCATGGTTTAATATTTTTGAAAACTCATTGCATACAATGTCACTTATCCCTGATGTCACCTATGACAATGGGTGATGTCACTTATCCCTGATGTCACCTATGACAATGGGTGATGTCACTTATCCTTGATGACTGTAGTTTGAGAAGTTGTTGTCACTTTGGACTCCAAAGTGACTGATACACCAAAAGAGTGGGTCCAGATAAGTAACTCCATTCAGCCACATACTCGGGCATCCCCTCACTTTGCTACATGGTTATTTGTAACTTGGAGTACGTACAATAATATATTATTGAGATATCTAGTATTTTTCTTATGTAAATAGCATGCTTTTTACTAGTGCGGTTATAAAATTGGTTAAAACTATGAAATCCAAGGTGCTTGAATGATTATAATTGATCAACACACTACATAGAATCTTGTACATGTTATTTCTGTTCTTTTTGCATATTCAATGTTTTATAATACAGTGTTGGTCGGTCTTCATAAATATGTGGAAAGAAGTTTGGACTTTGGCATAAATGGGCCACTAATCTATGCTTTGTTTATGTTATTCAATGTACTATTATCTTAACATGATTAGATGTGGTTGGAGATCAGGGAGAACCTACATATGCAGACTATCAAGCTTTCTACTACTTGGAGAAAGCAGTTAAGCAGGTATATATTTTCACTTATTGCCAAGATGAAAGCATACATGTTTAAAGAAAGATACAAAATGAGACAATTCTCAGCTTTTATTCTTATATGTTCTTCATTCCTGTCATACAATTTTCAAAACTTAATCTTTTTATATGTGTTAAATATGGTGGCTAGAAATCCCTACAATCATGTTTTTGGACTTGTAGCTACAACCAGAGGCCCTATTTTTACTTGGCGCAGTATATTTAGGTGGAGACTATGTCAAAAAGGAAATAAAATTAGTTGCTTGGTGGTTTCATAAAGCTACTCAAAAGGTAAATTGGTCCATATGTACTTTTTTCATGAACAATATAAGGATTAATCACTAAAATACCTTCATTATGTGTCAGATATGATGCATTTAACATGTCCCACCTCACTTAGTAGTGTAATCTTCATTGTTATAAGTATGCATTTATTGAGGTTTTGTTTTACTGTGTTTGGCACTCATTTGTACCATTCTACCTTGACATCAAAGCTAAGATATGATAATTTTATTAATGTCCAAAAATGAGGATATATTATGTTATGTTAAAAGGATTATTGCAGCAATTGCTGATCTAATTCTGGTTCAGTAAAATTCTATTACGTTTTGTGGTAATTAGATGTGCTTACTTCGAGAAAAATAATATAAGTTCCCTGCAACTGAACATAAAACTACAATGGACCTTACTGGAAGCAATCTTCCTATGCCACTTGTGATGAATCCAAAATGTTACCTCAATGTTCTTCCTTGTAGCAAGAATTATACTTGGTCCTTTTATTCTTCTTATCTTCAAGTTTATTTGTGAAAGAATTTTTTTCCTTTTGTTGTCAACAAGACCAAAAGCAACAATTTTTTGCCAGTTCTGTAGGTTTTAATTTTTCTTGCAAATAAAGTTGTTTGAGAGTAGTTGTTCCTCCTTTAAGCATTTGAGATAGCCCTCTTTCATTGAGTATGTTTGTTTGGATTTAGAGTTCCAACAAAAGTGGTGTTTTTCTCCCTATAATTGATGGACCTAAACCTTAGTGCTAGGTTGATGACTCTTCCTCTTCCTGCAGGGGGTGTGCTATGATGAAGTGTCTTTCCACCTGATTTCCATGAGATTTTTCCTTGAGCTAGAAATTGGGCATTCTATCCAATAGTCTCTAACATTTGACCTTCCATAGTTAATTATGGCATATTTTATTCCTATCAAGTAGTAGATGTTTGCTAAGGGCTGATGGCCTGCCCATGCATCTTCCCAAAATCTGGTTTTGCTTGCATCATTGTTGACCTATAAACTATGGTTACTAATTAAATCCTTATTTTTCATTATGTTATTCAAAATGCTAAATTGTTTAGGCATGCCTTTTTGTCCTATGAATAACTTATTACTAAATAAGCATCAACACCTATTCATGAAACCCTAGCAGGGGAGAGAAGTAGATTGCATAGATGTCATAGTGCATGGAAGCACTACCTTGGATGTGAAGCCACATATACATGCAATGCTCATTAGAATGACCATAAATTCTCTACCTGAAGGGATTCACAGATCAATTAGTCAATTTCCATCTTGTTGTTTGACATCAAACAATCTTTACAAATAGTTTTTTGTGCATACTAACTATAGGACTGTAGTGTTTTGAGATTAAATCTTACGGAGTGACTTTAATTTTTATGGGTTTTAATATTTACTAACCAATTTAGATTATTTTTTCAATGAAATATGAGAAGGGTATTTTTTAAAGATTATGGAGAGGCAAGAGGTCATCAGAAGGTTGTATCAAGTAGACTGCATCCTGTATTTTTTAAATCTTTAGTGATCTAACTAATTTTGAAATGGCACTTTATTCATGAGAAACCTTGATGGAGTAGAAAGTTTGTGTACAGATCCGAGAGTTGAAATAACAAATGTCAAAATTCTAATGCTTGCTTGGTAAGTCAAACATGACTACAAATACACCTTTTTTAGTCATATTTGATATTAGGTATCTAGATTTTGATAAGCAAATATTGTACTTCTTTAGGAAGATGTGAGCTGAAAAACAAAGTTATTTTACTTTGATATGCTTGCTATATCTGCATTTGTGAAAATATTTCTTATAAGCTATTGTCAAGGATAGAAGTACCTCAACTGTACTCTTATCCTTCCTATTATTTGATAGGATTATCTCAACTTATCATGAATGACAAACAATATAATCTCTATCAGACTACACTACATAATATTGTCCATGCTATAGGATGAGTGGAGAAGGGGCTTAAAACTTAGTAATTTATCCTTCTTGGGTATAGGTGGAATTGTGAGTTTGCATTCTTTTTTCCTTGGAGCCTCAATCTTCTCACTCTCCTAAGATGAGGTGTAATGTATTTTGTGGTTACCTCTTGTGTTTCATTTTCTTGAGTAATATTTTCTATTTGCAATGCATCTTCACTGCTACTTTTCTTTTAAACCGAATATACTAGATTATAAAAACCAAGTTAAAATAAATAAATGAATAAGTATGACTTTAAAAAATGGCTCTACAGAAGGGGCACGGTTTGGATCATGTGTGATTTAACGAGACGACTGTAGGGCGATCAGGGATGGAATTTAGTTTCAATTTTAACCGTTGAACTTTTTTTTTTTTACATTTTGAGTATATATACTCCCAGTCCTTGGTCTAAAATTTATCCTTCATCACATCAAATAGTTCCCTGTCCATAGTAAATTTTTTATTAAAAATATATATAGTTACCTGCCCATAGTAAATTTTTGACTAAAAATATATATCTTTGAATGAAGAAATTGTTAAAACTTCACATTTACATAGGAAATAAAAAAAGTAATTAACTACATAGAATCTAAAATCAAATGTTCAATGCGAAAAAAATTTAAACAGAAAAATAGAGAAAAGAATATGTACCTTTTGTTACATATATGCACCAGATATGCATGGGAAGGCACAACCATTGGTTGTTTGCTTAGCTAACAATTTATAAGTTGTTATATAAGTGCCAATCTATTTGTGCTGGTTTCTCTAACAAATCAATGGCCATGAGAAAGGAAATTAGAATGGTCTCCTGTAAACTGTAGCTCCAAGTTCTGTTGAGAGTTCCTTGGGATTTTTTTTGTTGTACAACTATTCCAAACAAATTTATGATGTACAACTTCTCCCAGTTGAACTGAAAATTTTGAAAATTATTCCATTGTACACACAAGAAAATTTAACGATGTTTTGGAAAATACACTGACCATCAAAAATACTTTTTGGGAAAAAACCTAAGATGGTCCCAAAAAGATTAACTGTATTTAATGTTTTTCCCGTCAGGGGCCATCAACTGATGGTTGAGTAAGGAATATGTCGCATGCATGAAGCACTCAAGGTGACTCATCAAACCCTAGCCCTAGTCTAATTTCCTAGTGCATCCTAGCTACATGGATAAGTGTGCCTCATTTGGAAGATGAATTGGCACATACAATCATGCTCTTCTTCCATGAGAATTGCACCCTCTACAAAAACTAGAATTTTACAATTGAAAGTGCCTTAGGCAACCCAGGGATCTGCAACCTGTCTAATAATAGATTAGTCATGCATTTTAACACTGAACTGAATTAAAGAAAACTAGAAATTGCTAAATCTTGAACATTAGTAAACTAGATTTAACTCAAGGTTTTAAAAATTGGTCAACTTGGAAATGTACTTTGATTAGCTGACCCCTGACCATTTCAATTCTGCTTCCAAATCAGTCTTGGTGTCTTGTTCAGTACCAAACCAGCCAACTCGGTCAAGTCATTGTGGACAGAGCGTGGCCTAGAAAACCACCATGTTAATCCCATGTTAAACATGTATTTAGGTCCAACAAATAATAACATAGACCCTTTTATACTGCTTCCTGTAACACACTGAGATTTTGCTATTATTTAGTGCAAAGATCTATATTAGCCCAAGATATCAAAGAGTATTGGCAACTATCTGCTTAGAAAGTTAGAACTTAGAAGCCTTAGGACAGGGTTGAGAGAATGCATAACTTCTCTTGAAATGGACTACACAACATTTCATCATAATCATTTTCTTAACATAGCTAACAGAGAAAGATCCCTTCTTCCTATATTTATAGTTTGAGGGCACCCCTTCCATATGCATTTAGGATAATGTACAGATCATGATCTACAAAAAGTAGCTTACTATTATAGTCTATAGATGATAATGTTCCCAGGACTTAGGAATCTGCTCAGTAGTTCATGGTAAGTTTTCGTTTATATTGCTATTCTTTTCTTTGGACAACCTCAGGCTCCACCAACAAATAATAATAAACATATGAATAAAGTAAGTAATCAAGGTTTGGAAGATTTAAAATAGTATTTTTTCATTAAAATTTTAATATTTATGTATTTTTCAGTAAAATGAGTCATTAAATTCAAATCAGTGTCATTCATGGCCAAGTTCAAGTATGATTCCAAGTTGACCCTTAGCCAATTCCAGGTTTTAAAACATTGATTTAACTGAAGGGCGCAAAATGGGAAATATCCTAAGATCGGTGCATGCATGTTGAAGGCATTCCTATGCCCTAAGCTCTCATACATAACCGTATCACCCTCACACTCTGAGAGGAAAACTACTGCCATACTGACCTGCAATAAATACACCCTTATTGTTTCCATAAGTACCAACAATAAATGTGCCCTTACTGCAACTATACATACATGTTGCTGCACCTCCTAGCTGAGTGTGCCCTGGTATTTTGGAGAAGGATGTTGAAACTAAACAAGGTAAAGATTTAAAACTCCCTCCTAGTGTGGAAATTTTTCTCCATCAAACCGAGTCTCTCCCTGAACATCACGGACTTCCCTATTGACATGGGCTTAGTGAAGTTATACACAACCTGGTGATCTATTTAAACATACTCTAAATCCATTTCTTCTTTCTGATCCCTATCATAGAGAAAGTAGTACTTGTTGTCAATGTGATTGGAGTGATCATGGAATAATAGATTCTCAGAGAGTCTGATGCAATTCTAATTGTCCTAGTAAACCATAGTAGGCTCCATCATCTCACCTATTTATGTTGCAATCAATTTGTGAAACCAGGGGGCTCCACAGTAGGCAGTGCTAGATTTCTTGTACTTTTCTTAGGATTTGTCTAACTATTAGACTTTTTGTATCCACATATGGCTAGAATTTGGCAAATGATAACTAAAAAGGTCAATATACTACCAAAGTAGTTCCAAAAAGTCTAGTAGTTAGATAACTCCCTGTTCCCATGTTGAACTCAATTCCACTGATGCATGTGTCCTGCTGAATCAATATATCATCCTAACTCCAAACTGAAGCAATAACCTGAGGTACTTCCGTCTCACTAGTATCACATTCCAATTAGAATCAATGAACTCTTGCAACATCAACTCACCACCTCTTGCATACCTTAGACTATAATATACCGTGCCCTTCAAGTAATGGAACACATGTTTTGCACCTACTAAGCGAATCTGCCTCACCTCAACCATGTACTGGCTTAAGGAGTTCAATGCAAAACACGTATCAGGCCCGATATTAACAAATACATAAAAGATTTAATTAACTATCCATACACTGAAGAATCTACCTCATCAAAATCCAAAATGTCATGCAACTTTTGATTTGCTAACATAGGAGTAGTTGAGGGTTTAAGGACATCATCTAAAGCATCTTTAGAATATTAACTGCATACTTATCCTATTTGAGGAACACTTCATGTGGACTTTGAGACACCTATAGACCCAAGAAGTAGTGATTCAGCCCAATGTCCATCTTGAACTCACGTGCCAACTCTGCCTTGCATCCTACTATGAGCTTCTCAAGGATTTGTTGGAACTGCTACACTAGGAGGAAGGAGAATCAACTACTGAGAAACTAGGTAAAATGTAACAAACAGTGATATTTATTGAAGCTTATCTATCAAATACATTTCTATATTCATGACAAACCCCAAGGCTGATTATTTCAATGGAAGCCAAAATAATTCCAAGGTATATAAAGGTTAATATGGACTACGACAATCTGTATGGTAGAGAAGAGGATTTATGATTGGAAATTTACACATTCATGTTGGGTAGGGTCATTGATGACATGAAATCCACAACAGGGTATATTTTTATCTTTGGTACAGGTGCAGTTTCATGGCTGAGTAAGAAGCAGCATGTAGTGTCACTTTCTTCCATTGAAGCTGAAGATAGTCTGGCAATATTTTGCAACTCAGGAGAAGACTGCAAACTTATTTACCATACCTCTCAGTCCATATAAGTTTCTATACATAAGAGATAAGCTTGGTTTAATTTCTAGTATGATGATTAGGGAAGGATGATGTCGTATATGAGTAATAGTTATAACTATAATATTCACTAGTCATTTAAGTTATAATGTACATGTTAGTATAAAGTCAATATGTCATGGATTATTTTAGCTTATGACAATTTTTAATTAGTCTCTCACTCTTTATATAAGTCAAATGTGAAGACTGATGTTGCGTTACACTAACATAAACACATTTCTCAAAAAGTAATAAACAACCATTCTATTCTCTCCCATTTTGTTGGTGTAAAATTTCTGCAGTTGTATGCATCATTCCTAACTTAAACAATTTCCCAAAGGTCACCATATTCAATCAAATATAGCCTTGATCAGGTTTTGGAAATATCATGGGCATCTTGCTATTGAATTTTATCAGGTTTTTTGTTGCCTTGATAAAACCATCAAGATGATCCCTTATTCATTGGCTTGCAACTACTTGTACGACTCTAAGGTGTGCCATGCAATTAATAAAACATTTTTTACAAACCTTGACTTTGTCAAGTATGAGAAAAGGGGCTTGCAAAGGTAAGTTATAAAGTTTTTCCATTAGAGAAATTTTCAGAGCATTATTGTGATGCTTGTGTGCTTAGTAACTTTCTTGTTTACCAAGATGTTGGTCTCTTTTTTCTTCTCTTAATTAATTAAGTACAACAATTGTTTTATCTTTGTATTATTTTATGCCTTTATTTCCTTCTATTTTGCACAGGATCCTTCAGTCATATCTTAGCTTATGTTTCCTTGTTTTCATATCCGCACAAATATGGTTGCACCGGGCGGTAAAGCACTAGGAGGTGTCATTGGGTTGTCGACACACGGTTCAGACAGAGGTTTTTTTTTCATTATAAACGGTTTGTTACCAACTATTATAACTTAAAAGCATTAAAAGTTGATACAATTGAAAAATTGAGGAGGGAACTTCCTGCATTAGAGAAAGAGGTGCAGGGGAGTTGTTCTTATGGAATATTTGTTACAAAACTATTTTAAGAAGGTTGAATCCATAGATAGAGTTGCAAAGGGAGTCATAATACATGTAGATGTTTTGAATAACTGCTTTCCATGTTGCAACATGTTCTTGTCCTAAAATTTTATTGAACGTATGTGAATGGTGTTAATATCACGAGGCCCCAAAGATTGCAGGATTTCTAGACTTATTCGGTCATCTTAGACTATAATGTATTGTGCCCTTCAAGTAATGGAGCATATGTTTTGCAACTACTAAGCAAATATGCCTTAGATCAACCATATACTAGCTCAAGGAGTTCATTACAAAACATTTATCAGGCCCGATATTAACATATACATCAAATATTCAATCAACTGTCCATACAACGAAGAATATACCACAACGGAATCCAAAATGTCATGCAACTTTCTCTTTGCTAACATAGGAGTAGCTAAGGGTTTAAAGTCATCATCTAAAGCATCTTCAGAATCTTAACTACATAATTATCATGTTTGAGGAACACTTCATGTGGATTCTTCCACACCTCTAAACCCTAGAAATAGTGCTTCAGCCCAATGTCCATCTTGAACTCACGTGCCAACTCTGCCTTGCATCCTACTATGAGCTTCTCAAGCATTTGCTAGAACTACTGCACCATGGGGAAGGAGAATCAACTACCGATCAAGTAGGTAAAATGTAACAACCAATGAGATAGATATGATCTTAGCTGTCAACTACATTTCTAGATTTGTGAAAAACCCCAAGGCTGATAATTTCAATGGAAGCACAAAGAATTCTAAGGTATATAAACGTTACCTTGGACTACGACAATCTGTATGGTAGAGAAGAGGATTTATGAGTGGCAGGTTACACATTCATGTTGGGTAGGCCCCATTGATGATAGGAAATCCACCACGGGGTATATTTTTAGCTTTAGTATAGGTACAGTTTCATGGGTGAGTAAGAAGTAGCATGTAGTGTCACTTTCTTCCATTGAAGCTAAAGATAGTCTAGCAATATTTTGCAACTCAGGAGAAGATTGCAAATTTATTTACCATACCTCTCAGTCCATATAAGTTTCTATACATCAAAGATAATCTTGGTAGAGTTTCTAGTATGATGATTAGGGAAGGATGATGTAGTATATGAGTAATAGTTATAACTATGATATTTACTAGTCATTTAAGTTACAACGTACATGTTAGTACAAAGTCAATATGTCATAGCTTATTTTATCTTATGACAATTTTTAATTAGTCTCTGACTCTCTATACAAGTGAAATGTGAAGAGTGACATTGTGTTGTACTAACATAAACACATTTCTCAAAAAGTAATAAACAACCATTCTATGCTCTCCCATTTTGTTTGTGTAAAATTTCTGCAGTTGTATGAATTTTTGCTAACTTAAACAATTGCCCAAAGGTCATCATATTCAATCAAATACCACCTTGATCAGGTTTTGTAAATATCATGGGCATCTTGCTATTGAATTTAACCAAGTTGTTTTCCACCTTGATAAAACCATAAAGATGATCCCTTATTCATTTCCTTGCAACTACTTGTATGACTCTAAGTTGTTCCATGCAGTTAATAAAACATTTTTTACAAACCTTGACTTTGTCAAGTATGAGAAACAAAGCTTGCAAAGGTAAGTTATAAAGTTTTTCCATTAGAGCAATTTTCAGAGCATTATTATGATGCTTGTGGGCTCAGTAACTTGCTTGTTTACCAAGATATTGGTCTCTTTTTTGTTCTCTTAATTAACTAAGTACAACAATTGTTTTCTCTTCGGATTATGTTATTCCTTTATTTCCTTCTATTTTGAACAAGATCCTTCAGTCATATCTTAGCTTATATTTCCTTGTTTTCAGATCCGCACAAAGATGGTTGCACCAGGCGGTGAAGCACTAGGAGGTGTCATTGGGTTGTTGACACATGGTTTAGACAGAGGGTTTTTTTTTCATTATACAAGGGTTTGTTACCAACTATTATAACTTAAAAGCATTAAAAGTTGATACGATTGACAAATTGAGGAGGGAACTTCCTCCATTAGAGAAAGAGGTGCAAGGGAGTTGTTCTTATGAGAATATTAGTAAAAAACCTATTTTAAGAAGGTTGAATCCATAAATAGAGTTGCAAAGGGAGTCATAATACATGTAGATGTTTTGAGTAATTGCTTTCCATGTTGCAACATGTTCTTGTCCTAACATTTTATTAAATGTGTGTGAAGGTCGTTAAGATGATGAGGCCCAAAAGATTCCAGGATTTCTAGACTTATTCATTCATGTCAGACTATAATGTATTGTTCCCTTCAAGTAATGGAGAACATGTTTTGCAGCTACTAAGTGAATCTACCTCAGCTCAACGATATACTCGCTCAAGGAGTTCAGTGAAAAACATGTATCAGGCCTGATATTAATAGATACATCAAAGATTCAATCAACTGTCCATACACCAAAGAATCTACCACATCAGAATCCAAAATGTCATGCAACTTCTGATTTTCTAACATAGGAGTAGATAAGGGTTTAAGGTCATCATCTGAAGCATCTTTAGAATCTTAACTGCATACTTCTCCTGCTTAAGGAACACTTCATGTGGATTCTGCCACACCTCTAGACCCAAGAAGTAGTGCTTCAACCCAATGTCCATCTTGAACTCACGTGCCAACTCTACTTTGCATCCTACTGTGAGCTTCTCAAGGATTTGCTGCAACTGCTGCACCATGACGAAGGAGAATTAGCTACCAAGTAACTAGGTAAAATGTAACAACCAGTGAGCCGGATCTGAGCTTAGCTGTCAACTACATTTCTAGATTCATGACAAACCCCAAGGATGATCATTTCAATGGAAGCCCAAAGAATTCTAAGGTATATAAATGTTACCTTGGACTACAGAAATCTGTATGGTAGAGAAGAGGATTTCTGACTCGCAGGTTACACATTCATGTTGGGTAGGGTCATTGATGACATAAAATCCACCACAGGGTATATTTTTAGCTTTGGTATAGGTGCAGTTTCATGGTTGAGTAAGAAGAATCATGTAGTGTCACTTTCTTCCATTGAAGTTGAAGATAGTCTGGAAATATTTTGCAACTCACAATAAGACTGCAAATATATTTACCATACCTCTTAGTCCATATAATTTTATGTACATCAGAGATAAACTTGGTTGAATTTCTAGTATGATTATTATTGTAGGATGATGTAGTATATGAGTAATAAATATAACCATGATATTCACTAGTCATTTAAGTTATAATGTACATGTTAGTATAAAGCCAATATGTCATGGCTTATTTTATCTTATGACAATTTTAATTAGTCTCCAACTCTATATATAAGTGAAATGTGAAGAGTGACGTTGTGTTGTACTAACAATAACACATTTCTCAAAAAGTAATAAATAACCATTCTATGCTCTCCCTTTTTGTTGGTGTAAAATTTCTGCAGTTTTATGCATTTTTGCTAACTTAAACAATTTCCCAAAGGTCATCATATTCACTCAAATACAAGCTTGATCAGGTTTTGGAAATATCATGGGAATCTTGCTATTGAATTTAACCAGTTTGTTTGCCACCTTGATAAAACCATCAAGATGACCCCTTATTCATTTCCTTGCAACTACTTGTACAAATCTAAGGTGTTCCATGCAGTTAATAAAACATTTTTTACAAACCTTGACTTTGTTAAGTATGAGAAACAAGGCTGGAAAGGGTAAGTTATAAATTTTTTCCATTAGATCAATTTTCGCAGAATTATTGTGATCTTTGTGGGCTTAGTAACTTGGTTTCTACCAAGATGCTGGTCTCTTTTTTGTTCTCTTAATTAACTAAGTACAACAATTGTTTTCTCTTCGGATTACTTTATGCCTTTATATCCTTCTATTTTGAACATGATCCTTCATTCATATATTAGCTTATGTTTCCTTGTTTTTAGATCTGCACAAAGATGGTTGCACTAGGCGATGAAGCACTAGGCGGTGTCATTGGGTTGCCTACACATGGTTTAGACATAGATTTTTTTTCATTATACAACGGTTTGTTACCAACTATTATAATGTAAAAGAATTAAAAGTTGATACAATTGAAAAATTGAGGAGGGAACTTCCTACATTAGAGAAATAGGTGCAGGATAGTTGTTCGTATGAGAATATTTGTTACAAACCTATTTTAAGAAGGTTGAATCCATAGATAGAGTTTCAAAGGGAGTCGTAATACATGTAGATGTTTTGAATAACTGCTTTCCATGTTGCAACATGTTCTTGTCCTAACATTTTATTGAATGTGTGTGAATGGTTTTAAGATCATGAGGCCACAAAGATTTCAAGATTTCTATACTTATTCATTCATCTCAAACTATAATGTATTGTGCCCTTCAAGTAATGGAGCACATGTTTTGCAGATACTAAGCGAATCTTCCTCAGCTCAACCATATATTGGCTAAAGGAGTTTATTGCAAAATGTGTATCATGCCCAATATTAACATATACATCAAAGATTCAATCAATTGTCCATACACCAAAGAATGTACCACATCAAAATCCAAAATGTCATGCAACTTCTGATTTGCTAACATCGGAGTAGTTAAGAGTTTAAGGTCATCATTTGAAGCATCTTCAGAATAATAACTGCATACTTCTCCTGTTTGAGGAACACTTCATGTGGATTCTGCCACACCTCTAGACCCAATAAATAGTGCTTCATCCCAATGTCCATCTTGAAATCACGTGCCCAATCTGCTTTGCATCCTGATATGAGCTTCTCAAGGATTTGTTGGAGCTACTGCACCATGAGGAAAGAGAATCAGCTATCGAGCAACTAGGTAAAATGTAACAACTAGTGAGTCAGATCCGAGCTTAGTTGTTGACTACATTTCTAGATTTGTGAAAAACCCCAAGGCTGGTCATTTCAATGGCAGCCCAAAGAATTCTAATGTATATAAAGGTTACCTTGGACTACGGAAATCTGTATGGTAGAGAAGAGGATTTATGACTGGCAGGTTACACATTCATGTTGGGTAGGGCCATTGATGACAGGAAATCCACTACAGGGTATATTTTTAGCTTTGGTCCAGGTGCAATTTCATGGTTGAGTAAGAAGCAGCATGTAGTGTCACTTTCTTCCCTTGAAGTTGAAGATAGTCTGGAAATATTTTGCAACTCAAAAGAAGACTACAAATTTATTCACCATACCTCTCAGTCCATATAAGTTTCTGTACATCAGAGATAAGCTTGGTTGAATTTCTAGTATGATGATTAGGGAAGGATGATGTAGTATATGAGTAATAGTAATAACTATGATATTCACTAGTCATTTAAGTTATAACGTACATGTTAGTATAAAGACAATATTTCATAGCTTATTTTAGGTTATGACAATTTTTAATTAGTCTCTTACTCTCTATGTAAGTGAAATGTGAAGAGTGACGTTTTTTTGTACTAACATAAACACGTTTCTCAAAAAGTGATAAACAACCATTCTATGCTCTCCCATTTTGTTGGCGTAAAATTTCTGTAGTTGTATGCATTTTTGCTAACTTAAACAATTTCCCAAAGGTCATCAGATTCAATCAAATACAACTGTTGATGTAATTGTAACTTCAGAATGTATTCAGTTGAATATCTTATGTATTGTACCCCGATTTTTATTTCAAAAAGTTTTTCTAATGTAATTGATCCATGCCATGCCCCGATGTTCCAATCGAGAGTTTGTATAATGTGAACAAGTCATGTCAAGTCATTGTCGGTAACCCTCCTATTAATCAAGGGTTAAAGTCCCCGTAATTGTGGGGCCCTAGTGTTATTAGACTATCCTAGAGATATGGACCCTAGGTGAGTTATTATAAGTCATTTCAATAGTCCCCATCATTGTGTTAAGGATAACCCTCCTTGTTGGTTGGAGGGGCAAAGTCCCCACAAGTTGTGGGGCACTAGGGTTATTAGAATCTCCTAGAGATGTCAGCTCTAGTAAGTAATTATTAAGTGAGGCCAACATGTTGGAGAGGAAATTAAGTGAACAAAAGAATATAAATAGAGAGTGAGCCTCTCTATTTATCACACACGCACTCACTCACTAGGGCACATGAGTGAGAGAGAAGTTGCTCGGACAAGAGATAGACTACTGCTGTTGGGAGATCATCTTTATGTTTTCAGGTTTTATTTTTGGTGCCAATTATATCTTTGAGGAAGTTGCAGGGTTTTATCCTTTATGGTTTCCTCGAGGAAAATTCTTTGTGTCTCTTGTCTCTTGTGTTTTAATGCTGCACATGTTATTCTCCCAGTTAAAGATCCTAAGATCATAATTCTAGATTGAATGATAAAAATCTAACATTGTATCAGAGCTAACTTGAGAAGAAGACATTGTGCAGATGCAAAAGATAGGGATTCTTAATTTTTGGAGTCTCTCTGAACAATCCATTAGCAAAAGTATGCTAGGATAACTCTCTATTGAAGGGCGCATCTTTTTGTTGAAGCGAAATTCAATTCCGAGCATTTTCAATTTTCGATGCGGAAAATTAGGGCTTTCTATAGAAGAGGAATTTTTGAGTAAGCTCAGCATATGATTTCTCTCCTCATCAAAATAGAATTTTAGAGACCTGGGTTGATATTTTCAGTTGGGTGAAACTTCAAGAAAGTCAAACCCTAGTTTGACCCCGAGCTAGAAGAACCGTAAAATACTAAAAATGATAAGTTTTGGTACATTCGCTATATCGCGCGATTGGATAAGGATCAGGAGTAGAAAATTTCAAAGGCCAAATACAAAATCCTCATTTACACTGTGTCCAAACTTCAGCATTAGATTCACTATATCCTTGGAGATATGATCCCTCCAAGTTATGGTTCTAGCCTCCTCCATGATTCATCCCTAAACAGGACACCTGAGGAGAATTGATATATCTCAGGCTATAAAGGTCCAAATGAAATTTCTGAAGATTTTCCAGAAATGGAATGGAATTTAATTTCTTTGTTCTAGTTTTGAGACCTAGACGATGAATAAATGACACATGGTAGTCCTTACAACTTCGCTATGCTGAATAGTCCTGAAATAGGTCACCTTGGGAAAACACTCATAATTCCCAATTGGTGAAATCGATTCTAATGAAACCTATGGTGTTGGAACATGAACAGACAAGGATACCTCATTGGGATATTTTAGACACAAAGGAGTGGTAATTTTGGAGATACTGTAGAAATAGTATCTAGCTTTTATGTAGAAGAAATTGGAAAACTAGGGCTTCCTTTTTCGAGAGCTTCCCTCCACTGTTTTCAGAAAATGAGTACATTGGACAGCTCACCTTGAAGAGCTCTATCTCTCTATCCAATCAGATCTGAAAGATTCCATTTTTTGAAAATTAGGGTTTCTTTGACAAACCCTAGATCAGCTAGCTCCGTAACCATGACAGACACCTCAAATTGGTAAGATCTAATATTTTGATATTTTCATTTGAGGTTCTCATTTCAAAGTGATCTATCACATCATATTGATGCTAAGCTTGGTAAAGTTGACAAATTCCAAGCATGAAAGTATATGATCTCTCTAAAGAAAATGAATTGGACACCTACATAAGTAGAGAGGTTCCAGTTCCAGAGGGAGATGAGGTTAAAATCCTTACACTAGAAGAACTTGGTCAAGGCCAAGAATATCATTGTTCATTCAATCATGGATAAAATTGTACCATAGGTGTCTTCCATACAGACATCGAAAGAGATGTTTGATTCCTTGACCAAGCTATTTGAAGGGAAGAACATAAATCAGAATATGACCTTAAGAAACCATTTGAAGAATGTGAAGATCCAGAATGCAGAGGCCATACAATCATACTTTACGAGGGTCTCTCAAATCAAAGAACAAATTGTAGCAGTAGAAGAAGAAGTGGTGATAGCCACCTTGAATGGCCTCCCAGGATCATGGGATTCATTCATGTGAGGAATGTGTGCTAGAAGGAAGTGATTACTTTCAGCAGACTCTGGGAAGAAGAAGAAGGTAGAATCATAATAAGAGAAGAGAATATGGGAGAAACTGAAGATCAAGCTCTCACCATCCAAAGAAGATCCCTCAAGTGATGAGAAATACGAAGAACTCAAATCTTGAAGAACCTCTTATCCATCTTCGCATTTGGATAAGAAACGATGCTATTATGAATGAAGAAGATGATGAAGTTGAAGGCTGAAGAAGGAGTATACCCATGAAACAAATAAAGATAAGTATTCAATTGTCATTTCATGATATTGTTTTGATTATGCATTTGTTGTGCCAAGAGGTGCTCTACAGCCCAGTATGGGGGAGATCTTGTAACGTTACGTAACGTTATGTAACGTTATTTTTATTAATAAAAAATAATTTTTTTTAATTATAGGCCAAAATAAATGTCGGCCAGAAAAAAAAAACCTAATATGGGGGAGATGTTGTAATCTTCCTACCTAAAAAAATAATAAAAAAGTAAAAATTTAATTATCCGTAAAAAAATATGGGTGAGGAAAAAAACACAATATGGGGGAGATGTTGTAATGTTTTTACTTAACAAAATAATAAAAAATGTTGGCCTTGCACATGGTTTTAAGACCATAAACCATGTGCATGGTTTTAAAACCATGCACATGGTTTTTATGCACATGGTTTATGGTTTTAAAACCATGTGCAAGTCCATCTAAACAACCCATTGTTTTATTGTACATGGTTTAGGAGGGCCTTGCAACCATGTGCAAGGCCTCCTAGACAACCCATGGTTGTAGGAGGGCCTTGCATATAGTTTTAAAACCATGTATGGGGAAATGCTGTAATGTTAGTTCATAACAAAATAAAAAATAATAAAAAATATTATATGTGGGCCATAAATAATATTAAATATTAATAATAAAATATTATATGTGGACTTAAATTAAAAGATGTGTCTTTTGGTTTGAATCAAATCAATGGATACATACAAAGAAATTTGATCCCTCTCGGCGCTTGATAGAGCTTGGGATTTGGATCTACGCTGGTTTATATTCAGTTGATGTATTATGCATGATAGAATGTTTGCATTAATGACAGTATACTACGAATATGCATGTGATGGGTAAGTAGCTCATCATGCTATACAAATATCCATAGCTTCTTATCTTGAATGAAACCTCTTTGTTGACATATTGGATTAGTGCACAATCTCAATGTTGTCTTGGTAGAGATGGAAGGCATCTAGAAAGTTTCCGTGAGATATGGATGAATGTTGTATTGGCTAAAATAGTTGCATAATCATATATCTTGATAAAAAATAATTTTTATTTATGAATATACCTTATGAAATGTTTCTAACCATACAACTAATGCATTTGACTTGTAGGAAAGATCGCATACATAATCGCCTACAAGCAAAGAAGGACGAGACTTGTTTCGAAGAACAAGTGATGACAATTCAAGATGAAGAATAATATAACGAATACAGTGACATCATTGATGCAGAACCTTCCATCTATGAAGAAGTAACCAAGAAGAAAGGGAAGACTAGTTCAAGAAGAATGATGTCTAGGATGTAGTATCGATACATGAAGGGAAGTTTGTAGCTCCATCATGCATTAGATGGAAACATCGTGAGATACAAGGCAAGATTCATAGCACGAGGATTCTCACGAAAAGAAGGAATAGAATATGAAGATACATTTGCAGCCAGTGGGAGTTGAAACACATACATGATGAGCTTGATGAAGATCTTAACCTTTTCTACAAGGTTGAAGATTAACGTCTATACACTAGATGGATACATAGAATATTAGTAGCATAGGAAGCTACTTGTCACTCCGGCACAGAATGTTTCAGTGCATAGAGTATGGAACACAGAGGGAGTATGATGCTTCGCTTTAGAGAGAGTGACTGCAGAATATCTTGAGGTTCGACATGGTACGACAGGATGGACACATTACTGATGACTCTAGGCTTTACTGAGAGCAAAGCGGATTCCAACCTTTGCTTCAAGGTTGAAGATGGAAGACCAATGATGCTCATGTTATATGTCAAGGAATTGTTCATGATAGAAAAGAGGAACTCATTAAAGTTGCAAGGAGGAAGCTTGCTTCTGAATTCGAAATGAAGGACTTAGGTATGATGCATTATTTTCTAGGCACGGAGGTGTGGCAAAATGTAGATGGAATTTTCCTGGGGCAATGAAAATATATGGTAGAGATCCTAAATATATTTGGGATGATGGACTGCAACGCCATGACCACACCTATGGCATCAAACCTAAAGCTATTGAGTAATGCTTCATCAGAGTTGGTTGATGCTACGATGTATCGTCAGATGATTGGGTCCCTGATGTACCTGACGAACATGAGACCAGATATTGTTGTGAACACCTTGAGCCAATTCCTGACAGATCCAAGACATGTTCACTTGATTGCTACAAAATTTATTCTGAGATACCTAAGAGGTATAGTTGATTATGGGCTCAAGTATGAGGCAAATCAGAACATTAACCTGGAGGGTTATGTTGATTCAGATTGGGTAAGCAGTGCCATTGATAGGAAGAGCACTTTGAGGTGCTACTTCAGTATGGGATCAAGTGTGATCTCTTGGTTTGGCAGGATGGAGTCCTGCATGGAACCGAGTACATATGAGGTAAAAGATGTTGCCACTTGCTATTTGGGAGAGACAAGCAGTGAAGATCTAGTATATGATCTCGATTGAGATCTCTCGAAAGAGGGAGTTCTAGAATAGTCAATGAGACAGGTTGTCTGAGCATAAATCTTGGCGAAGCTTTTAGGTTTCTCAGATGTAAACAAACCTGTAGGTTGTCCTCGAATGTAATCCATCCTAGAGAAGCTTGCAGGTTATCCTTGAATGTAATCAGCCCTAACGTGATTCCATGCTAGAAATGGCCAAAGTGAAGTTTGAGTACTGCAGGGAAAAGCTTGGTGTTCTCTAGATTGAGGTTCCCTCCAAGGGGAAATTATGAGACCTAGAGCCATTCTGACATGGTGAGAGGATTAGTTCCTTCCATGGTCAGATGTAAAGACTAAGCCATTCTGTCATGGTGAGAGGATTGGTTCCCTCGATGTCAAATGTGAGTGTTGATCCATTCTGATGTGACTGTAGGATTAGTTCCTACATGATCAGATATAAGGGTTATTTCCATTCTCTGAATGGAGACGCCTGGTTAGTTACTAGGAATACTCAGTCTAGGGCTGATGGCCATTCTGATATGACTATAGGATGTAGTCTCACATGATCATATATAAGTGCAGGGCCATTTTGATGTGATTGAGGGATATGTTCCCACTTGATTAGATATAAGGGTTGTTTCCATTCTCTGAATGGAGGCACCTATTCAGTTATCAGGAACCCTTAGTCTAGGACTGAGAGCCTTTCTGACTAGTGAAGGTCAAATGTAAGTGCAGTGCCTTTCCACAGATGGTAGTAGGTGTGTCCTACAAGGCTGGTGAATGTGAGTGATGTGCCTTTTCACAGATGATAGTAGTTGTGTCCTATCTTGCTGGTGAATGTAAGTGCTGTGCCTTTTTGACGAGTCAAGGTCAAATGTAATTGCAGTGACTTTCCACAGATGATAGTAGTTGTGTCCTATCATGCTGGTGGATGTCAGTGCTGTGCCTTTTCACATATGATAGTAGTTGTGTCCTACCATGCTGGTGAATGCAAGTGTTGTGCCTTTCTAACATGGTGTTGGATGTGTTCCTCTCGTGGTTAGATGTGAGTGCTGCCCATTCTGACTTAGGGTCAGATATAAGTGCTGAAGAAGACCTACATGGAGGCTAGGCCTACAACCATCATGAAAAAGGGCTGGCTCTATAGAAATTCCTGTGATGAGAAAAATCATGAGATAGCACCAATGATGTTGACCCAGTGATGATCCAAATTGAGTGATGATCCAGATCCAGTGATGATGATCCAGCAGTGATGATCTAGATCGAGTGATGATCTAGATGCAATGATGATGATCCAGCAGTGATGTTCCAGATCCAGAGATGATGATCTAGATCTAGTGATGTTGATACAACAAAGATGATCTAGATCGAGTGATGATGATCCAGATCTAGTGATGTTGATCCAGCAGAGACGATCCAGATCGAGTGATGATGTAGATCTAGTGATGATGATCAAAATCAAGTGATGATCTAGATCCATATAAAGATGACTTGAAGCTGAAATATGACCTGAAGATGAATATGACTTGAATATGATGAGGACGCGATGATGTTCCTGATGATACAAAGAAGAAGACTTGTGTTGATAAATTGTGTCGAGAGAATACCTTTCTAGTTAAGAGGGAGTGTTGATGTAATTGTAACTTCGGAATGTATTCACTTGAATATGTTATGTATTGTACCCCAATTTTTATTCTAGGAAGTGTTTGTAATGTAATTGAGTCATTTCATGCCCCGATGTTCTCATCGGAAGTTTCTATAATGTGAACAAGTCATGTCAAGTCATTGTGGGTAACCCTCCTATTGATCAAGGGTTAAAATCCTCGCAGTTGTGGGGCCCTAGGGTTATTAGAATATCTAGAGAAGTCGACCCTAGGTGAGTTATTGTAAGTCGGAGAAATAGTCCCCACCATTGCGTTAAGGATAACCCTCCTTGTTGGTCGGAGGAGCAAAGTCCCCAGAAGTTGTGGCGCACTAGGGTTATTAAACTCTCCTAGAGATGTCAGCTCTAGTAAGTAATTATTAAGTGAGGCTAACATGTTGGAGAGGACATTAAGTGAACAAAATAATATAAATAGAGAGTGAGCCTCTCTATTTATCACACACACACTCACTCACTGGGGCGTATGAGTGAGAGAGAAGTTGTTGGGACAAGAGAGAGACTACTGCTGTCGGGAGATCATCTTTATGTTTTCAGGTTTTACTTTTGGTGCTCATTCTATCTCTAAGGAAGTTGTGGGTTTTTCTCCTTTATGGTTTCCCTGAGGAAAATTCTTTGTGTCTCTTGTCTCTTGTGTTTTATTGTTGTGCATGTTATTCTCTTAGTTAAATATCCTAAGAGCATAATTCTAGCTTGAATGAAAAAAATCTAACAACAACCTTAATCAGGTTTTGGAAATATCTTAGGCATCTTGCTATTGAATTTAACCAGGTTGTTTTCCGCCTTGATAAAACCATCAAGATGATCCCTTATTCATTGCCTTGTATGACTCTAAGGTGTTCCATGTAGTTAACAAAACAATTTTTACAAACCTTGACTTTGTCAAGTATGAGAAACAAGGCTTGCAAAGGTAAGTTATAAAGTTTTTCCATTAGAACAATTTTCAGAGCATTATTGTGATGCTTGTGGGATCAGTAACTTGCTTGTTTACCAAGACGTTGGTCTCTTTTTGGTTCTCTTAATTAACTAAGTACAACAATTGTTTTCTTTTCGGATTACTTTATGCATTTATTTCCTTCTATTTTGAACAGGACCCTTTAGTCATATCTTAGCTTATATTTCCTTGTTTTCAGATCCACACAAAGATGGTTGCACCAGGCAGTGAAGCACTAGGAGGTTGTCATTAGGTTTCCGGCACATGGTTCAGATAGAGGGTTTTTCTCATTATACAAGGTTTTGTTACCAATTATTATAACTTAAAAGCATTAAAAGTTTATACGATTGAAAAATTGAGGAGGGAACTTCCTGCATTAGAGAAAGAGGTGTAGGGGAGTTGTTCTTATGAGAATATCTATTACAAACCTATTTTAAGAAGGTTGAATCCATATATAGAGTTGTAAAGGGAGTCATAATACATGTAGATGTTTTGAATAACTTCTTTCCATGTTGCAACATGTTCTTGTCCTAACATTTTATTGAATGTGTGTGAATGGTGTTAATATCATGAGGCCCTAAAGATTCCAGGATTTATAGAATTATTCATTCATATACTATCTCACAGGTATTTGTTTTGCATCCTTTTTTAATATCTCTTTTGAATATAATCCAATCAATTCTACAAGATTTTTACTTTGATGCTTGAAAAATTTTTAGATACTTATTGAGATCATAGGAGCTCCTTTCCATAAGAACAATATCATTAGCATAAATAAAAATGATGATGGTTATACTAGTTAGAGTCGTGTGGACACAACCTACTTCTCCAAAATAATCTTTAACTTGTTGATGGAAATTGCTAAAAGGGTAGGGGACATGGGACAATCATGCTTAAATTTTATATAGCAATAATTTCTTCTGAGCATCCTTTAGTGTTTGTAAACTTGGCCATAACACTCTCATACAACCTTATTACAGCAACTCTCAACTTGAAATTAGCTCTTTTAAGTTTTAACCTATCCCAAAGGCTAGTTTTCGGCACTATGTCAAATGGTTTTCTAAAGTAAAAAAAGAAACATAGAAGAATGGTTTTAACTTTTATTGTGAAACCCCAACACAATGATCCTAAGCTTAACAAAAGGCGGCCAGTTGAATGATAGCTCCTATATCCATCTTGGCTCTTAGCTCTTTTTTCATGGCTTTCTAGCCATGCGTCGATCTTCTTGTCCAGAATAATTTCATATAATTTGGCTAAAAAGGGGTTATTCATAATGGTCATTGAATTCAAACACAAACCCAAATTAGATGAGATAGTACTTATTAATAGAGAGAGAGATACAGGTGCCATTACTTGAAAAACAATCCCTCATACTATTGGCATCATGGAAGCTAGTATTTAAATTTTTTATGTGGCTTGAAGGTGATTATTTATTTTGAGAAGTATTAAATTTTTTAATCACTTAATGAGCATTCCATTTTGAGGTGCAATTTGGGTTTCTTCAAGCAGGAAATTATGGGGTTTCACAAACCTGTAAAAGGGCATTTATTTGGGTAGCTTCACCTGACGAATTCCTTCCAGAATGGCTAGACCCTATGCATGTTATTTCTAGTTCACAACCAAAAATATCTTTTCCTAGAGGTTTACAATATGCTGCAGTGAGAGATGCTGCATTGGGTGCACCTTTTTGTCCTATAACAGTGAGAGATACAATTGATGACTTGCCACCTATTGGTAATGGTGTAGATTAGTTGGAAACAACAATAAGCATCTATGGAATACAATGCTCCTAAATAGTAGATTGATGAGTTTGTAATGGTTAATATTGTCCAATTCAACTATGATTGGAATTGTAGTAAGAAATAATATTTTTATTTCAGTTCTTTAACAAAATTTTACCTGTGGGACTGCCATTTCTGGTGTTCAAATTAAAAATGTAATAAACATCTAATTTTGTCATACACTATTGCTGATTATGAGGATGCAACATATTTTAGTTTTTTTCATTTTCTCTATCAATCCCTCTTTCATATTTATTCTATTTCTTTTGAAATTTCAAGACATATGTCATTGATGAACATAAGAGATGTCATCATACAAATTATTTCATCACGCCAAGGATTGTTAAATTTAATATAGTCTATGGTTATATCATTTATCTATTAGGTGTTAGTTTTAGACAATAACGTGTTGTAGGACATGTATTTTATCAATTTGACTTTAACTTAATCTTAACCCAATTCTTTTTTTCCTTGGTTAAAAAATTCGTATATTCTATTCATATGAAAAGAAGTGCAGACTGTTGATGCCATAGCCATTGCAAAATTGAACAACGAAAAGCTTCTCAAGAAGGTGCTAGAGCAATTGAACCAGTCATACTAACTGAATCTCATAAATTTTAAGGGATTATTCCTCACACATGAAACAGTGCATAGCAGTTACTTTATGGTACATTATAGTTGTGTCCAAAATTGCATCATATATCTTCAAAGAAGGAATCATCACTGAAACAAATATGTAATGAGATCATCTGAGCCTTCTGAAAACATAAGCCCCATCCACAGCAATGACATGAACCTATATAGAACTGAAAGAAAAAAGATTCCCTAAGCTAGAAATATGCCCCTCAAAGAAAATATAGAAAAGGTGGATACCAATACCATAACCCTATCTTTAAATTCCTTCTATATGCATGAATCAACTACTAACTGGAGTCTCTCCTTGAAAGGGTATCAGCTTCAGATTTCTGATCTCTGTAGACACAAGCAAATGAAATTTGATAAGAAATTGAAAAATAGCTTTTGATCTCATCAAGTATAGGACTCAGGACCAGATTATCCATTTTGAAGACTTGCTTTACTTTTAACCAACTGATGACCAATATTAAATCCCCTAAAAAATAGAGTATGTAATTCCCCCAGTTGCAACAATGTTTTATAGTATTTTGATAGGCAACTATTAAGCAAATGAAATTTGATAAGAAAACTAAAAGCTAGTTTTTGATGTCATCAATTGACAATTATAGGACTCAGGACCAGATTATCCATTTTGAATACTTGTTGCACCGAGAGTAGCGAGGTGCTCTACAACCCAGTATGTAGGAGATGTTATCACATACATAACGTAACACTACATTACAAAAAATAAAAGGTAACTAAAAAATTTCATGTCGGCTCATAAAATAAAAAAATTAGAACCAAATGCAAAAAAATCCATGTCTGCTTGTAAAATAAAAAAATTAAAACCAGCATAGATCCATATTAAACCCGAATTTACCACGCACCAAAGGGATCAAAATTATTGAGGTGTAAATTTTCTGAACATATAAAAAAATTATACCTCAAGAAATTGGATCCCTGTTAGTGCTTGATAGATCTGGGTTTAAGATGGATCTATGCTAGTTTTAACCAACTGAGACCAATAGTGAATTCCCCCCAAAATGGAGATCTGTAACTCCTCTATATGTAACAATTTTTTAAGGATTTTTGATAGCCAACAGTTCAAAAAAATTACTGAACCTTCCCCTCCTTGTTCTTCTTTAAAGATGATATAATGGGTGTCATTGAAGTGTAAAAGACCACAGCAGGGTGGGGTGCCCTGTCTAGCTCCATCAAAGAGATCCAAAATACCCGATGTGTCTGTAAAATCATGTGATGATATGTTTTGAGAAGTCTTGTAAATAGGTTTTAAACAAGAAAATATATTTGGATTTTGTTGCACACTGCAAAGTAATTGTGAATATAGCCTCAAATATAAAAACATTGTTGGAGAGCCAAATTCCCTAGGCTGTAGCTATAGGCATAGATTTGAAGTCCTTCAGAGCAGGAATGCTAGTTTGTGAAGCATTCCTTTATAGAAACCCTTTTCCATCCATCTTTTACACCTGTCTGATGGTCCATCTCATACCACACCAACCAGGCATAAGGACATGAGATTAGGAGGTGATCAACACTTGTTATATTTTCATTCAAATATAACAAGTGCAGCATATTATATGGAATATAATATGCTACACTTGTTATATTTTCATTCAACTTTTGTTTTTTTGTTTTATGGAATACAACCAGGCCAGAATCATATGGAAGCAATCAAAGAGTAGCTTCAACTTCTAGGAGCTCCCCATTCTGAACCTGCCCTTGATATCAAACAACTTGAGCCAATTCAAGATTTAAAAGCTCTGAAGCCAATTATGAATTCCAGTAATGCTAAGAGAGATCTAGTAATGACGCGACCATCAAATTCTGTGGGCTCAATGAACCACTCAAATTCTCTTCCAAAAAAGAGTAAACAGAGCTCTGTCAAGGGCAAGATCTTAAATGATGTAGGTAAACACTCTCTAGAAAAGTTCAAGCAGGAACAAGCATATTACACCAAGCAATGAAGGGGAATGATGTTGTAGCGGGAATACACAAGTCTAAACAACAAGAAAAATGGAAGCCAAAACCAAATACTTCTGATAAAGGTATTTCTCTGGAAATCCTTTCTTTTTATTTGGTTTTCACTTAGTGATTCCTTTTATGCATTTTTCTATTTGTCTATAATATGCTGCACTTGTTATATTTTCATTCAAAGTTTTTTTCTTTTGTGTGTCCTACATTTCCATCAAGAGCATAAATCATTGTGCTTAGTTATTTAAAAAAAATGGCAATGATGTCTTCCTCCTTTGTGTCAGAGGGTGATGCAGTGCAATGAAAGTGCAAGAATGAAAGTGGGCTAGAGGTACATAAGCCTCTTAAGAAGGTCAAGGCTAGAGTAGCAGTTGATGGCTCTAATAGTGAATTGTCAATAGTTCCCAGAGAATCAAGAAAATATGATAACGTGCATGGACGACCGATGCGTGATGTGAGACCTATTTCATCTAATGGATTTACAGGAAGGGATCTCGAAGGAGAAGTTGCTGCAAGTCCTATTAGAAGAGACCATGGGAAAGATACAGTAATTTTTGTACTGAAAGAGGCCAAGGATCTAAAACACTCTGCAGACAGATTGAAGGCCTGCTTGATGTTAATTATCCTTATTGCTCCATCTATACATAACCTAAGATTATTCTCATGATTTGATGCAATCCAATGTTTAAAATGCTAACTTCCTTAGAAGTCTAACATTGTTGCAATAGATGTTGCAGACTATGGGAGGTAGCGACCTTGAAATCACTGGTCGTTACTTTCAAGCGGATTTAAAATTTCTTCATTATTAGAGCCTTGCAATTTTGACAATGCAAAGCATGGAGAAACAACTTAGGATATGAAGGTGTATACAGATACTGCCAGGCTCTGTGTGTAAGTCTCATAATCTCATGAGTTTGAGTTGAAAGTTTTATCTATTTTTTTCATTAGTCAATCTGGATGTGAGCACACCGTATTAGCTCTACTTTTGGAAATTTCTTAGGCAATTTTGAATATAGTCATGCTGATTCAAATATTGATAGGTTATCTTCTCTATTACCTTTACAGGTTTTGTGCCTTAACATATGAGAGAAACAAAGAAATGGAAGCTTCTACCCTGCCATATAAATGCATGGGGGTAGCGCACATGAGGGTTGTGCTGTCTAAAACTTCATGTTTAGACATCAACGCTCGAGTTTGAGAGAAGAAGAAATGGGCCTGAGAGATATGATAGAAATGTTGTTCAAAATAATTTGAAGGCCATCAAGAAGATTGAGGAAGTTCGTGTTAGAAGAGAGGCTAAATTATGTGAGAATAGGTTTGTCTCCTTCTCTTCAACTTTCTTTGTAAAAGAGTCAAGGGATAGTAACTGAAAATTAGCTAATTCATTATCTTCTAATTATTGTTGCTTATAGCACCTATGTGTCCAAATAAAGTAGAACCACCATAGAACATTTTTGTATTCTCAAATCTTACCTTCGTCGTGGTGATTTTTTTTGCTTGTCTTTATTACTTTGCCTGTGGTGCACTTCTGGAGTGCCATTGGTTCTAATAATTATTTGTATCATTCTAGCTGTGGCTATATCTAAGGTAGGTTGGCCAAAGATAAACTTACAAACATAATTGAATGTTTCACATTAATTTTCATATAAAATGTGTCAACTATAATGCTAGGTATGCTTTTATTATTTCATTCAACTCTTTTTGAAATATATGTTGAATTTCTTTTTCTTGCTTATTTTGGTAGCATTCAGACTTCTATAAAAATATGTTGCATTTTCTAGAATTGGCTGATATGGTAGCTTATTCTTTGCAACACTCAGTTTGAAATATTTATCTTTCATGTATTTTTATATTGTCACTGATAGACTATTTTATGAATGGCAATGTTTGCTTACCTTATTTGACTTTTACTTTGCTTGATTTCATATAATGATATTTTTCTCATATATTCAAGCATGACAAGAGATATTCCATAAATTGGTTGACTTAATTGGTATCACATCCATCATAGAGGTATTCCATTCTCTTTGGTAACATGAATTGATATGCCAGATAGGGAAAATTGTACATATCTCTCAGGAATTAGTTATCATAAATACTAGTTATCACTAGTACAAAATGAGGAATTAGCTACTAGGTGACTAAAAATTCTAGTCACCACAGGTTTTCCAAGTGATTTACTACTAAATATGAGCAATTTTGATTGACTCAACTATAAACGACTAAAATTAATGACTAATTTAGTCACCAGTTAACAAATATGACTAGATAATAAGTGATTGAGTTAAAAATGACTAAAATAAATGACTAATTTAGTCACAACATAAAAAATGACTAGCTAGAAGAATATGAATTAGTCGTTTATGTTAGTCATTTTTAATTGTGTCATGGAAAATTGCAAATTTGGCAATGAAGTGTAATTTTTGTAAGTTGTCTACCTTCTATTAGTAATATTAGTGCCATGCACCTTGATCTTCAGAGATCCAACAAAGCAATTGCATGGACTTTTAGCCTTATGGGGGCTTTTATTGTTTGCAAAAAAAAAAAATGTCTAGCTTTGATCTATTTTTGGCGAATCAAAGGTCATGATAATTGATTGGGCCAGAGGTCTCACCAAGTTGTAGTCACTAAGTTATATATGATTGTTGGTTGAAAAGGATTGGGCTCCTAAAGAATTGTTTTCTTTCTTTATCCTTCAGGCACCTATACAGCGAGTTCAATTCTGACGCGGACCTACGGTGTTGAATACTTAGGCTAAGAGGACTAGCTTTACAAGTAATTTGTCTGAATCTAAGAAGATGCTTGAAGACACATCTAAGAAGAGTAAATGGAATTGGAATTCAGGAATTTCTAAACATGGTGATGAGATTGGTGTCGGTGGACAGAAATTGAAACTGACAAATATTGGTATTGAGCTTCACGTTGGGTCTCCACTGCCTTCAGAATGACATCAATGTTTAGACCTTCAGGTTTGTTCTGTGTTTTTCTTGATTATCTATTGTGTTTTTTTTCTTTGTTGTGGATGTGGTGGAGATGAAATGGCTAGATCATAATTCCCTTACAGTAACAGAGGAATGCTACACCTACAGATGCACTATAATAGGCCATAATTATGACCAAATCTTTTATTGGATATCCTGTGATTTTCACAAGTTGCAGCCCCGAAAATAGGTCAAACCTACCCAGGTTCATAATAATATTGCTATGTTTACAGATAAAACTCAGGAACTAGCAATTCAAGGGTTGGTAGACCAAAAATGTTGTGTATAGGATTTCAGACTAAAGGTTATAATATCTAAGAATTTCCTCGCTTCAAGGTTCAAGGGAGGGACCTGGACTCTTTACTTTCCTTACGGGACCCCTTCCAGAAACACATACGAGAGGAGTTGTGCAAGTCTTAATTACCTGCTGTTGCACCTCTTTTTTTGTAGTAAAGTATATTGCTTTCCCAAATACTAAAACTGCGTAATCTGCTTAATATTGTTATATTTGTAAGATTCATGAGCAGCCCCCAGGAATTGTAAGACTCATTAATTAACTTTGGGGATTACAACGATCTCATACGGAAATAAGCCTTCCATTACTCGAAGAATCCAACCTTTTAACAGACTAATTCAGAATATATACAAAAGGAGAAGGAAACTAAATATAGAATTAGAAATTTAATTCCTAAATTTATGCTAACAATCTGACAGCTTCACAAGATATCCTAAATGAATTCAACTGTATTCTATCCTATTTCTAACTTAACTCTTCCATTGACAGCAAAGCTAACTCAATTCTTTCCAGAACTAGTTCACTAAATTGATTACCACTAACCTAAACATATGGATAATATTCAATTAAGGGAAACCCACTCCCTTTTGTAAAATTTAGAATCTTAATTTTCGAATGGTCACGTTGCAATTTAAGAGTGATTCCCCTGCATCATTTATCCTTATTAAAATATCTAGAGTACCCTTGGTACGCAACATTACAACTTTGGGAGAAGACCTTCCCCATCACATGTGACTCCTCCTTCTGACTCGACCTCATTTCCTCCTCAAGATTCCTCCTCTCCAGTGACTGAGATTATTCCTCTCCCTCACAATCCTGTCATTGCTCATCCCCTGAACATTCAACCACCCTTTCCTCACTCGGATGTTCCTGCTCTTGACTCGACTGTGGATTTCCCCCCGCTTTCTCACGATCCTCCTCCATGTGGTCTTATCCCCTCCCCCCCCAGCCCTACCTCTTCCCCCTCCTTTTCTGACCCCGCCCTCAAAAAATCCCTCCCTATTTTCACTGCCACTTCCCCCTCTTCCCCCTCCACCCTACATATAAACTCCATTAGGTTTGCTAATGTGACTGTGAGGAAGCCTCCCAAAGGGAAACGAAGCTTAAAGGCAGAACTTTCCTCTGCTTCTCCCCCTTACATCCCACTATCTGTTCGTATCGAGGAAGCTGACAGAGGCTTCTCTTCCAGGGGACTTAGAGCTTTGACCCCCCCAAGAGATTTTACTAGATGATGATTCTCTCCCTTAACTCACGGGATCTAGGAGGGCGGACCAAATCTCTCATCCTTCGAGCTCTTTTCAGTTCTCTTAAACCTGATATTATTCTGTTACAAGAAACTATGTGTAGTGATTCTCCCTCTCTTATCGCCTTCTCTAAATTACTCCCCTCCTGGGAGTACTGTGCTATCAGTGCGAAGGGTTTCAGGAGGTCTTCTCTCAGCTTGGAATCCTTCGATGGTCAATTGTAAGGATTATCATACATGTGCGGGTATTCTGTTCCAGGCCTCTATTCGGGGGATGCCATCTATCCCTGTCAACATCCTAAATGTTTATGGTCCTTATAGGGACCGTGAACTTTTCTGGGACAATGCTCTCAAAGGGGGCATTCTCAACTTACCGCATCTGGTGATTGGAGGGGACCTAAATCTTATCCTTCATTCTTCTGAAGTCTGTGGAGTCAAAGCCTCTTTGGACCCACTATCGAACCACTTCCTATCTCTCTTTGAGTCTATAGGTTTGGTGGATGTGGCTCCAAGTGAGTCTGGGCCTACTTGGTGCAATGGCAGAGCTGGAAGTGAAGGTATCAGCAAGCGTTTAGACAGGTTCCTTATCTCAAATTCTTTGATTCCCTCTCTGGGAGCCTATAAGACCTGGATTAAGTGCTTGGATCTCTCTGACCACTTCCCCATTGTTTTCGAGTGGAATACCTAGAAGGGGTCCCATGATTACCATTTCAAATTTAATCGATCTTGGCTTGAGGATCCAGACTTTATTGCTTGGTTCATGCGAGAGTGGGCTTCTTATTTCAATCCGGATTCTATAGATGACATTGAAGATCTTTGCCTCTCTTTGAGAAAGCTCAAATCTACCACTAAAAGGTGGACCAAAGAAAAATTTGACATTCTGGTATTGGAATCCACCAACCTGGAATTAGCTATAGAATCCATCCTTGCTGGTCCTACTAAGGGCATTCTCTCTTCGGAGAAGATTGTCTCCTTGTCACTTTTGAATGCTGAGAGACATAGAATCCTTGAACATTTCCTTCTCACATGGCAGCTGAAAAGTAGAATTAAATGGGCTTCTCAGGGTGATTCGAATACAAAGTTTTTTCATGCTGTGGCCTCGGGCAGAAGGGCTCGAAGACCATGATGGGATTTTTGTTGAGAATGAGGCCTCCCTAAAGGAAATGGGTAAAGATTTCTTTGCAAATATTTACAAAGATGAGGGTTCTACTAGCCTTGATCAACAACTTAAAGTTATCTCGCTCTTTCCCATATTTATCCCCTCTGAGCAGTCATCTCTCCTCTCAAAGCCAGTGAGTCTTCACAAAATTGAACTCGCTCTCAAAGCTTTTAAAAAAGACCGTAGCCCCGGTCCTGACGGTTGGCCTGTTAAATTCTACTTACATTTCTTTGATCTCTTGAGCCCTATTCTTCTCAAGGTTATTGACCAGACAAGGGTTTCGGGGTTTCTCCCCCCTTCTTTGAACTCGACTTTCCTGGCCCTTATCCCTAAGAAAGAAAAACCCCGTACCTTTGCTGATTTCTGACCCATTTCTTTATGCAACCTGCTCTATAAACTTATTGCTAAAATTATTGCAGGGAGGCTCAAGCCCTTATTGGTATTAGGTATCTCTCGGGAACAATTTGTCTTCCTTAAGGATCGTCAAATCTCTGAGCCTATTGGTATTGTTCAGGAGGTTCTTCACTCCATCAAGACTAAGAATCTTTGTGCCTTCATTCTAAAGCTTGACCTCACCAAGGAATTTGATCGTGTGGACTGGTCCTATGTCAGACTCATCCTAATCCAAATCGGTATTCCCCTTCTTACTATTAATTGGATTATGGCTTGTATCACTTCTGTCAATTTCGTGGTCTTGGTTAATGGAACCCCCTCGCCCTTTTTCACTGCTTCGCGAGGTATTCGTCAAGGCTTTCCTTTATCCCCCCTCCTCTTTATTCTTGTTATAGAGGGTCTTAGTATTCTTATTCGGGATGCCAGGAACAATGGTCTCATTAGAGGCATTCAAATATCTCCCTCTCTTGCCCTCTCCCACCTTCTCTTCGTGGATGATGTTATCTTGATGGGCTCAGGTACTCTCCTTGATTGGTCGGCCTTTGAAGTAATTCTGGAAACTTTCAGCAAGGCCTTTGGTATGAAAATCAATGTTGAAAAGCCTTGTCTTCTCTACTGTAATATGGACAATGCAGTACAAAACACTTTTGCTAGTTCTATTCCCTACAGAATGTTACCTCTTCATTCTGGTTTCACTTACCTGTGTTATTTTCTAAAACCTCTTGGGTATCGTGTTAATGATTGGATTTGGATTCTCCAAAAATTTGAAAAGCGCATTAGTAACTGGACCTTCCAGTATCTTTCCCTAGGAGGCAGACTAGTTCTAGTGCAATCTGTCCTTTCTAGCATTCCTATTTATTGGATGGGACTTGCTCCTATCCCTGCCACCATCTTGCAGAAGCTCAGAAGTATCATGTTTAACTTTCTCTAGGGGTCCTCTGATAAAAACAAAAAGTTTCATTTGGCAAGCTGGAATGACCTGTCATGGCCGAAGGAATGTGGGGGCTGGGGTATCAAGAACCTTCATTGGTTCAGTATTTCCCTTCGTCTCAAAAATTTATGGAGGGTTCTTCATTCAAATGGTTTGTGGACACGGGTCCTTCTCTCTAAATATATTAAATGCTCCACTGTGGTTGAATGGCTCAAGAATAAGAATTTTACCACGCGTTGTGCTTCAGCTATTTGGAGAGGCTTTGTTCAGACCCTCCCTTGGATGGGCTTACATTTGGCATGGCAGGTGGGAAATGGTGAAAATATTCTCTTAGGTATCGATCCTATCGTTGGTTTTCGATCCTCCTATAGTCTCCCTGAAGATCTGTGGTCTTACCTGGAAGACCTGAATATTTGCTCTCTCGCGCAAGCCTGTAATACGCTGTCTTCGAGGTGCTATTGGTATACCTCAGAAGATTCGGATCTTGGTGGATCTTACTCTACTATCTGGAATAATTACATTGAAAGTCTTATTGGAGCGGGTATTCGCCTCTCTAACAGTTCAGATTATCTTGTTTGGACCTATAAAAAGAATGTTGGTTCTATCACAGCTAAGGCAGTTTATGATTGCATTGTATTTTCACACTCTCCTCCGGCTCCTAGTCCCGCAGAGTCCTCCCTATGGAATAGAGCCCTTCCCAACAAGATCTCTTGCTTTATTTGGCTCTCTATTCGGAATAGGATTCTCACCTAGGAGAATCTCCAGAAAAGGGGCTATCATGGCCCTGGGATTTGTGTTCTCTGCTATGAGGATGAAGAGACTGTTGAGCACTTATTTAACAATTGTCATGTATGGAGGATGGTTGCTATTCATGTTTGTGATATCTTAAATATCATAGCTTTTTCTCCCTCTGCTTCGATTGGGGAGATGATCAAAATCTGGAATGAAATCATGCCTAAGAACTCACCCTTTCACACTCTCCCTTTCCACATGATGTAGATCTTCTGGAAAAAAATAATAAAAAATAATTTATTATAAACATAATTTATTTCCACTATAAACATAATTTATGAAAAAAAATAATAAAAAAAAATACATTATCCAAATTAAATAATACCATTATCCAAATTAAATATCATATACCATATACCCAAAAAAATACCATATACCTAAAAAAATTGAAAAAAATACCATTATCCAAATTAAATAATAAAAATAAAAAAATATATATGAAAACACACAAATATTTTATTTTCATGGTTCGTCGAACGGTCTTGACCCAGCAGCAACGGCATTCCGATTTTCCTTACCATCCTTCAATTCCGACAATTTAGATTGCTGCTCAACCTGCTACTTCTTTTCAAATGGCCTAACTGTTCGCGCCAAACATTGGAGGGTTTGGTGGGTTTTGGATATGGATATTGGTCATACCCGTTGAGGAGTTTGGATCGATATTAACCACGGTTGATTTCACAATTTCTCTATTTAATTGCCATAGCTGCCATGGATAAAGCAACATTTGAGAGAACCTGGAGACTTTTGAAGAGGCGGGCCGCGAATTCTGCACCTCTGGCGTCAACACCACCTTATTTGCTTACAAAATCCCTGGTAAGTACTGTGAAATGATAAATTTTTAGTGAATGTTGGATAAAAACCCTATCCGGCCCCTCACCAGAGAGTTTCCATCCATCATGATTTTGGAGAATTAAATTTTTAGTGAGTAAACAGCCCTGACCTTCTAGCACTAGGCTCTTTCTATTGTACCCTCGGTATCCTCACAAGCTCTGGATAGAACTCTGCCAACGTTTAAAAAGGGATCTATCTGCACTTTAGGGTATTGTCTGCCCCCTTTCTAGCCACAAGGGCTGCCCTTACAGTGGCAGCACACCCTATACAGTGTCTGCCCTGCTATTTTCCCATCGTTTCATTCCTCTAACCCTGGGAAACAAGCATAGTAACATTCGTTATAAGGTTACTTTTTATTGGTTTTATTTGTTACTGAATGTAAGACTACTACTACCCCTGTTTGCAGGCATATATATTAGACTATGTAAACACTACACTGTAATCTTGGTTTCAAAAGTTAATTTTGATGGTTAGCTAGCACTACTACATTTTGACCAAAAATCCGATGGCCGTCATGTCGGATTTTCGACACTTCCCTGTCGCATGTATGACACTTTGAATTTTTTTTAAGCGTCGGAAACTTGTCGTTGGTTTTTCGACACCTAAGTAACCGTTGGTTAAGCGACACTTAACTAACCGTCGGTTAAATTTAAAGTGTCGGTTAAGCGACGGAATATCTTCGACGGTAGTGAAAGTTTTTTAAGAAAATAATCTTCATGCAGTCGGTTAAGCGACAGAAGGACCGTCGGATAAGCGACGGATATTTACAATGAGCATCGAAAAAGAGACATCAAGAACCGTCGGATAAGCGACGGATGTTAAATAAGCGTCGAAAAAGAGACAGATCTAATCGTCGGTTAAACGAGGGAAATAGCCATGCAGCGTCGATTAAGCGATACCTGCAGACGTCACTTGAGCGACGGTTTGGTATTTTTTTTTTTTTTTAAATTTCTGAAACAGATATCATTGTCTTCGCAATTTTAGGTGCATGGGGCCATGGATTTCGACGATATTTTTCTCCCCTAAAATGCTCACAAATGCATCTGGATAAGCACTTTTGAACAGCCGCCCTTCGTTTTGGAAAACAAACCGGTTTGTCTCTACGCTACCAATAATGATCGTAGGTATTCAATTCATCTTTCTAGGGTCACTCCTCTTCTTGTTAAGTAGTCATGGTCCCTGGTTATGATCAATTCGGGTATAAATGGAAGAATTGAGATCTTGAATCAAGCAAATGTAAATTTGGAAGAGCCTTTAATGGCTATTGCAGAGCCCAAAGAAGGAAGTGACATAAAAGCCTCTCCTAATGATGAAAATTTTAAAGGTCCAGAACCTTTGCGTGTTATGGATTCAAAGATCTCCTGGATTCTGGGCATTTTGCGAAGGCATTTTTCTGCAGTCCCAGATTTTCGTCATGGGCCAGGCTTGAAGATCAAGGTACATTGCAAACTTAGTTTTAATTCGAAAGGAAGGTATCCAGCTGAGGAAGATGATTCTTTTAAGACTCCACAGTCAAATAGTGAGGATTCTTGGCCTGCGCTTTATGATATTGTTATCACGTTTTCTGCTTCCAACCATTATCGACGAATCCCATCAGTTCACATACCTTTTCTTATGAGTGAGCCTCTAAGAAAAAATGATCAGAATTCATCAAATACTTCCCATGATGAAAATTTAATTTTGGTGCAAGTGCAAGATGGACAACCTGTTATGGAGACAGATGCAAAAGAAAAGAGGCAACACTCTCTAGTTAATACTGAGAGAGACACACAAAGTAGTCTTGTGAGAGAAGAGAAGGAAGCCTTCCAGGAGTCAGTGATGATTGAATTAGAGCCTAGAGAGCCAGTGCCTGCACATATTGAAGCCAGCAGGGAGGATGGGCAGAGTATTCGCGGTCAAATTCAAAGCATTCCAGTTGGTATAGAAGATCTCTTTGTGAAGTCTCCTGTTCCCGATGATGTCTCAGAAGGTGCAGTTGCAGAGTATTACTCTAATCTGTTCAATGCATTGTGGGAAGCTTGTGAGAGTCCAGAGAATATTGGCCGAGAGACATTCCCACTTAAAGGAGGTAAAGGGGTTGTTGCAATTCATGGTACTGGAACAGCGAAATTGTTAGAAGCTCAATCAAATTTTGTAATCGAAGGTGTGGAACAATTTTTAGCTCCTTTTGTTGTGGCGGTAAGTGGTTATAAACTTGTCAACATTGTGAAGGATGATGGAATTATTAAGGATGTTATCTGGAAAGATGAAGAGTCTGCAAATCCATCTGATGAAGGAGAAGGCCTCATTCAAGAAGGTCCTCTTCAGCTGAAATACTTAGAAGATGATACAAAGGGTGATGATTCATTTGAGATTGCAAAGAGAAACATTGGTTGTTTCGTCATTCTTATTTTTCTTCCCCCTCGCTTCCACTTACTTCTAAAGATGGAGGTAGGTGATTTGTCAACTTTGGTTCGGATCAGGACAGATCACTGGCCATGCCTAGCTTACATGGATGAGTATTTGGAAGCTTTAGCCTTTAGATGACATGTATTCTCCCTCAGCTCTGTATTCTCTATTATTTATCAGCTAATTACAATTTTTTGTTCAGTTTTCCATCCAAGTCAGCAACACACAGGCGGTCTTATTTATCTTTTCAAATAAAATTCCATTTAAAATGCATCATTGCATCTTATCTTGTGAATCTTGTACAATATTGACAAATCAGATTCGGGTTCTGCGGGGTTGACCTATGTTTATATTGAATCTATTTATTTCTCATGTAGTGAACTCTGGCCTCAAGTGTTCAATGATCTTATATTGCATTCAAAACTTTGATGTCTTAATTATCATGAAGATGCCTGGCATTTTTTGTGCCTTAAATCTTGCCTTTTTCTATATAATAAGAATTGCATTTGTTTTCATTGAAGGTAACTCAGGCCAGAGCAGCTACATAATGTGGCTTGCTGTTTTGATGATTTTATGGGACATTTCCTATGGAGTTAGGATTTCTATCATCTGTCTCTAATCCAAGATTCCAATCCATGTCAATGCCTATTTGATGAGGTTTCATTTGTTGGCTGATATACCATCCCGCAACTATACTTTTTAAGGCTAATCTCAATATAAGTGATTCTCATCTTTGTCTAATTGTGAGTTCTGAGATTAATTTTCCCCGTGGTATTCATCACAACTAACTTTCATGTAATACTTCGTAACTGCAACTTTCATGATAGACTTGGTAACTGGTCCACCTTAACCCTGCATATATTAAGCACTGAGAGGCATAAAAAGCTCAGGTGCAAAGCTCTTGCTGCTTGAAAAAACTGGGTTAAAATGGATCTATGCTACTTTATTCTTTCTTCCTCTTTTTTAGACATTAGATATTGGATGTTGGCTTTATTTTCATTTTATTCGATTAGCGTGACCCACAAACTAACAAACAGACACAGTTTTCACTTCTACCTGGGCTATAGCCTGTAACACCTTGCTTTTTTTAGTGCATTTAAGGGTATTGATGACAGTTTGGATTTAAAAACAAGAGATAACACAATCTTGAGGAGTTGTCGACCAAAGAGGCCTGATAAAGTTAAAGGAAAAACATAATAAGAAAAAGAGGCACTGCTCCCTTCAGGGCCTAGCAAGGACAAAATTTACAAGCTTTGAAAACCTAATAATGGCAAAAAAAGAGAGTGCACCTAATGTAAGACCATCAAAATGCCAGGTAAGCTAGAGTGGAAGGATATCAAGGTGAAGTGATGTCGCCGCCCTCCTCGAAAGAAGAATTGAAGGGACTTTTGTGAGGCTATAAATGCTCCCAAAGGTTCAGTGTACAGTGTCAAGCCTATCATAAGTTGCACATGGATGAAGACTATATGAATCAGACTATAAATGTTGTGATCCAACCCTGAGGGAGAAATATCTTTTCTTCCAGCCATCGTTCTCGGCGAATTGCTAATGTTACAATTTATCATTTCAGTGTGATGTAGGGAGGGTTCCTTGTTGGTTTCTCTACCGTTCGGTATGTGACCTGCCACAAAGGGCCTGTCATTACCTATGTTATAAATCCCTGTTGGATGACAGCAAAAGGCTGAAAGTTGTATGAATTGTCCGCCCAGAATCCTACCTCAATTTAGAAGATTACTGTATTATATGTAGCATATTTAAGTATTTCTCACAAGAAAACATGGAACTTGCTTCAAATGTCACTTTGAAGTATGAATACAATATAGGGAAAAAGTCACCCAAATTAAATGTGTTTGTGATAATTCAAAATGAGAAAATCTGAAAATTTAGATATACAAAAAAGACTACCAAACTGATTGAATATCATAAAATAAGGACCTACAGTATAATTTTAACAGACCCAAGGAGAAACCTATACATTATCAAGAACAAGGCAAGACATTGAAAGGAGAAACCTATACATTCTCAGCAACAGCCTTGTCTACCATTCCAGCTGCAGGGTCCATCCGCTCAACAAGAGATTTTACAGCCCCAGCCCTTACTATGCGAGCTTTGTTGTCATGATAAATAGAAAGGTTAAATAAAGAAGTGGCAGCATCCTTCTTTCCTCGAGGACTATAGCATCATGCTTTGCAAGCACGCTTTTCAAGTCATCCTTTAATACAAGACCTTGTCGAAGAAGCTCCTCATCCCTGTGGTCACAATAAGCAATATATTGTCAATAAGTCAAATTAAAATTTCAGAAACAAAATTAAAGAACTGAAATTAACAAACTGCATACAGCGCATCAAATCCCATATGTTTTTCTGCCTGCCACTAAACAAAGTTTCTATGTACTACAGTTATTTTAATAATTAAATGAAAAAATAAAGTACTGATTTCATGGAGTTTATGGAGCAGAAAACAAAGAAAATCCTTAGACACTCGGAATCAAGCCAACTTTTATAAGGAGTTGAAATTGATATCAAACAAAAAATTCTGTGGGTATGCCATCAGAAATGGTATTCATGACGTGAACATAGGACCTAAATCCCCCTTATGATAGATAGGCCATTCCATTCAATTCGATGCTAAGTTGGGTCAAGCAGTCAAAGCAAGTTCCTCTACAGCAACCCAGATTGTTAGAGAGATTCTTTCTAAAATAACAGTGTGGTTGCAATTTTTCCACAACCTGAACCATAAGTTAAAGTTGAGGAGGATGAATCCTAAGTCCCTATTTGGGGATTTAACAGACCTAAAACAAAATCTGAGTAGTCTGAGCCCTACAGCTCCAGTTTTGGATTTGCTTCCTTGTTTACCATGGGAGACCAAAAAGAGGAGGGACAGAGATGGTCTATGAGTTTCCTATAAGGGAAACTCAGGATGTGGCCAAGAAGAAAAACATTACTCCATCTCTCCTTCCACGCTTTTAGAGGACCCTGATACATTCATGTTTGATGCTCAGAAGCTACATTTATTTCCTTCTACATTGAAAGATGGAACGTTATGTTGGTTCATGGATTTAGGAGGAAGTATACAGTGCTGAAGGAAAGTGTTGCAACTTGATGCCTATAACACTTAACTGCTAATTTGACATCATAATACAACATATGAGAATGCAGGTATTCGCAGTATGTCATAAAGATGGATAAGTGAAATCTCTAGTGTCATATCCAAAGATCATGAGAAATGACATACTCAAAAACTCAGTTTCTGTATCTAAGAAAGAGCTTCTCAGCTCAATATTAATTTAGTGGAGACAGAGATGGGAAAGTTATTTTGGGTCAAGAAAGAAGGGAGACAACCTTGACAATGTTAAAATCGTGAGAGCTCAATACCAATTCTAGCAAGCAGAGAACTTGATTGAAAGCTTGGTTGGACATATAATTCATGATTATCAATATAATTTGATACAGTTCAAGCACTCACAACAATGACAGTTGGACACACTAAAACAAGTAAATAAGAAAGGATAAATCCTAATGAGTTGGTGCAAAGCTAAAAAAGTACATTTTTCATGTCACTATTTCTTCCAGGTTGAAAAAAGAACTTGGATGCCATGACAGTGGCTTCTCTCAACAGGATCACCGCTGCTGACTGTTTTGATCGTGGACAAAATGGGATAAAAAACAAACCCCAAACCCACATAACACATCCCATAGAGCTTACCATCCACCACAGCACAGTCCCTACAAAATCCATCATTCAAGAACTCCGACGAAGGAATAGGCAAAGAGACCCACTTCAGGATCATAAACCTCTGCCCAGTCTGAAGATTCCATACAGCCACCCATAACATAAATCTTTCCCCCAATACTAGCAACTGCAGGCTTGTACCATGGAATATTGAAGGGAGCAAGGGACTCCCACCTATTCAAGGATGGGTCATATGCACACACATCGGCTGAAGTGGAAAAGTTCACCAATTCCCCAATCGAAAAAAGCCTCCCTTTGCTCACAACAAACTTAGCGCATGTCACATTAATGGGGCATATGGGCAGAGGCAAACAGGTCCTGTTCACTAGGTTCCAGGCATAAAACCTCTCATCCCCAATTGCAGAGAACATTAAGTTTACATACAAATGGTCTTTCAGAAGCCCTTCTAATGATGAATTCCAGCTAAGAATTTGGGAGGATAAAACAGTTTTCCATACCTTGGAGACTACTAAGAGCTGCTGATGCATTAACCTTGGAAATTTGGCTAAGCAATCCAATGAAATCTCATTGGGTAGTCTAGGTAGAATGATGTCAGAAGACTCCCCATCATTTTCCTTGAATTTTTTTGAGCCCTTCTTCTCTGCCTCCTGCTGCTATTTCTCGCTTGACATTTTCTCTTTCAATCAATGAATGACAGGTGATAGGACTTAATGTAAACTTGTGATTTATGTTAAGTGGATGTAAAGCAAAAAGTAAAACTTACATTTTCGTTGAACCCTTCCTCCAACACTCACTATGCATACTACATTATTTGCTCATAGGTTAGATATCTCCCTCACTCTTAAGTATGTGTACTACATCATTCACTTATTTCTTAATACATTATTTTACCGTTAATTCTTCATGTTTAAGGAATGATGGCGCTACAAGCATATAAAATGAGAACTTCCAAAAAAAAGGAGTATTTCTCATAGGGGCTAAGTGGTGACACTTCCCGTTCAGTATGAGCTTTGTCCAATAATTTCAACCTTTAAGAAATGAAAAGAACATGCCATGCATACATCCTCTCTAAAGATGTTTTAGTTATTTGTCATGATAAATCCTTTCTGAAAAATATTTTATCTATTTGTGCTTTGAATGCAGTTTTACATATGTATCAAAATTACAAAATTATATGACTAAATTTGGATAAATACTAATTCCAAGCAACACAATAAACAACATCATTTGTGATCACCTACATCTAATGTATGTTTGGGCATAATGATGTTTGAAGATTGTCATTTTGACACTTCAGTTGTGGCAGGGCTTTCTTTAGACTAATTGCTAGCCCCACTCAGTGTCTCGGCTGCCATGTTTTGGAATGGTTATACTTACTTTTGTGTTAATCTAGCAAATCAAATTCCTCGCACATAGTTAGAAGTGTATACTTTTCTTATTGTAATGATAAATTAGAGATGTGGGTGTCTTGCGAGCATTCATGTGAAGTAAGAAATAAACTATACGAGTAAGACCACGAGCCCTTTAAATCTATCCTATGGAAAAACAATGAATTTATTTCATGAATGCAAGTATTCTTGTCCCGCTTCACATTTTTTGTGTGTGTTTTCTGATCTTTTGCAGTCTGAAGCTGTTACTCTGACAACAGAGACAAAGACATCAGTTGACCCTAGATTTATGGTTCCATGCGCAAATAT
>LPNX010568335.1:252269-275300 GCA_001517045.1 Pseudotsuga menziesii
ATATAGAAAAATTGACTTGGCTTAGAAATTCTCTTGAATTGCCCAACAACAATGATTACTGCAGGTTGTTCCTTTAGAGATGTTTTTCAGATTTGCTTTCAGGAAAGAAAACATTAACTCAGATAGCAGGGTAAAATATGATGATCATAAGGTTCATCAGGAAGCAACAGATAAATGCAAGGAAAAACTTAGAGCTATTAGAATTAAAGATGCTGATGCCTTTCAAGATATTCACGAGGCATATGTAACTTGCATCGATACTGTTCTAAGGAAGATACATTCTCAGGTTTTCAAAGATTCAGCAATTGAAATCAACAAGCTCAGAACCAGACATTTATGTAATCTATTGTGATCACTTGCTTGTATCTCTTATGGGGATGAAAAATTCAATGCCTTTGAGCCAACAAAACCATATTTTATTATCTTGCAAAGGGTAAGACATGCAGTTTGGTCAAGGTTGAGTACATTTGCTGAAGATATGCATCTACCTAATCAAGTTTAAGTTTATGCCTTGGAACTTCTACAGTGTATTGTGGGAAGAGGGTGTATACAAGCTTTTGTTTTACAGGACAATTCTTTATTACCCTGGGATAGATGGGATGCTTTCCATTATTTGGATATGGATAATCATTCTAGGAAAGAGAACAATCAAATGTTCATGGGTTCAAAAGTTAAAATTGCTTTGGTTACCCTCAAGTCAACAGAGTTGATATCTGATCTCTGGCAATATGTAGAAGTAAATAGAGAGAACTTGGTGACAGTTGACTCAGCATTATCATTTTTTCTGCATTAGCTGCTCATGCTGTATCTAAACCACACTTATTGGCATTAGAATCTCTTCTGAAAGAGTGGGAAGAATTGCTCAAGGCTGAGAATTGAGGAACCGAAAATAAAAAGACACAAGAGGAAACCGAAGCTCATGATGATTGGAAAAAGGAAGATGAGTGGGATGATTGATGGCAGGCATTTCATGATCCAAAAGCAGTGACAGGTGAGGAACCCAATAGAGTTATCTCTGTTTGTACATTTCATATTTGTTGGATGATAATTATTGAGCAGCTCATTGAACAGTGCCAATTGGAAGTGAACTTACTAGATGAAACATCTTCAAACAAAAGTACAGTGTTGATTACTAAGGATGAGGCATGGAATTAAATTTCAATGTTAGCTAAAATACAGCCTGTTGTGGTGTTAAAAAGTCCCTTGCCATTTCCATATGATTCCCTTTGTCTTGAAACATTAAAGATACTTGAGGATAAAGTAAAGCAGACTAACATATTTGACATGAAGGAATAAGCAAATAATGTTAGTGATGAATTTGATGATAGGAATAATTTGGGTGATATAGATATTGGATTGGTAGCGCATATATTATATCTGGGTCTTTTGCCATCCCTTGCTGATAATCCTGAATTTGCTACTATTTTTTCTTGTATTTGTAATGCACCGGGTCAACTAGCACACTTTCTGCAAGAAAGCCATTTATGTACATTGTATACGAAGGAATGAAGGTCAGGCTTGCATTTCAAGAATATATCAACGAATGCCCATTTTCTTTGGTAGCGTGGCGCCCCCTTATTTTATAGCAGAACTTGCAAGGGGAAAGCATTATTTTCTTGCAAGGGCATTGGTTTTTCAGTTCATGCATGTAGATGCTGTACTTAATTCTATGAATTCTATATATTTTGTTTTGAGAGCATATCTAGAAAAGCAGATTAAAGCAGATGAAGTAAATTATCAGTTGGCTATCAGTGGTGTGGCATTGCCTCATTCTCTGAATAACACTGTAGATGGTTGCCTCATTCTCAAATTGGCCTATTCTTTACTTTTTGAAGATCTCAAAGGCCTTGGAATTATTTGATGTTATTGATTTTATCATTGGGATTATTTACCTTTTATTGTTGACTTGTGTTTTATGTTTACTATTTTGAGGACCTCCCAGTGCCAAGCAGGGTCATTGAAATGTTTTCATTTCCATATCTTAGACATGTTAATCTTATGTGTTTTTAATTTTTTCTTCACTTCTTTGACTTATTTTAAGTTTTGAAAGTTGAAAATAAGAGGAGCTTCATAGTACAGGACTTTGAGCTGATAGTTAGATGACTGATATTACTGTAGTGAGTGTCTTGTTAGTTACAGGAATTTTTATGATGTTGAAATGAATATATAAAGAAAAAGTGAGATTGATTTTATTATGCTTTTGGTCTAAGTTAATAGAAATGTTAAGACATGGGTGCTATGGGAAGAATCCCTCCTGCGACAACTTCTTAAAGGGTGCTAGCTCAATGGTACAAGTCTAGAGACATAAACCTTTGGCCCCTGAATATCATCATTGTCAAGCAATAACAACTTCTTAAAGGGTGCTAGCTCAATGGTAGAGCGCCTGCCTAATTATAGGCAAGAGGTTGGTGGTTCGATTCCTCCGTGCCCTATCATAAATTTGTGACTACAAAAACGACTAAATTTACATATATACGACTATTAGTAGTTAATTTCTCGTATCTTAGTCATGTTTAGCTTAGTCATTAATATGTTAACATCTATTAGTTTATTTAGTCGTATATTTGGTCATTAATGGTTGCAATCAGTGACTAAATCAGTGACTAAATCAATGATTAACTCAGTGACTAAATCAGTGACTAAATCTGTGACTAAATCAATGACTAAAACAATGACTAAATCATTGACTATCAATGACTAAAGCATTGTCTATCAATGACCAAATCAATGACTAAATTAGTGACTAAATCAGTGACTACTAAGTCAAGCTATTAATGACTAGTGAAATACGACTAGCTATAAGATAGTGGTAATTTGCTACTATTAGTCACCGACTCAAAAATAGTCATTTATAGCCTGATTTTAGTCATTTTTTTAGTCATTAATTTCTCATTTTCTACTAGTGTATTGGTAAGTTGTAATAGTAATAATTATGTAGTTTGTGGATTGCTATCTATCATAAATTTGTTTGAATATCATCATTTTCAAGCAATAACAACTTCTTAAAGCGTGCTAGCTCAATGGTAGAGCGCCTGCGTAATTATAGGCAGGACGTTGGTGGTTCGATTCCTCCGTGCCCTATCATAAATTTGTGACTACAAAAATCACTAAATTTGCATATATATACAGCTATTAGCAGCTAATTTCCCGTATCTTAGTCATATTTAGCTTAGTCATTAATATGTTATCATCTAGTAGTTTATTTAGTCGTATATTTGGTCATTAATTGTTGCAATTAGTGACTAAATCCATGACTAAATCCGTGACTAAATCAATGACTAAGTGAAATACGACTATCTGTAAGATAGTGGAAATTAGATACTATTAGTCTCCTACTAAAAAATAGTCGTTTATAGCCTGATTTTAGTCATTTTTTTAGTCATTAATTTCTCATTTTCTACTAGTGGTATAGCGTGGCCTTGGTAAACAATACCCACAGGGTTTAAATCATGTTCGTGGATAATTGTAATAAGTTGTATTTTGATTAGTTGAGGGTTGGGCTTATATCACCCACATGATTCGATTCCTGTCCCCAATGTAATTACTTGGACTGTGATACGATTTCGATATCGTTTAATACAAGAAATGATTCCTGTGTAATGATATCTTTGTTTAATTCGTTTATCTGGAATGAGATGTATGTTATGTAGTTTTGGTTATTGTTTAAGCATATGAGATATGGTTGTTTTGAATTATTCGTAAATGTAATTATAATGTTATTTATTTTAATTACTTGGACTATGGGTTTATAGGTGAATAGAGATGTGAATCTTTGGGCCAAAAGGATGGTCACTATACTTTTTGCTCATTTATTTATGATGCTAATATTTAATGGAATGATTGACTATTTAGTTTGTGTTTAATGAGATAGACCTTGAAAGGTCTTAATGGTTCATTTATCTTGGATTTAAATGTAGAGATAGCTTTCAGATTTGTTTATGTATGATGTCTTCTTCTTTATATATATATAATAGTTCAATTTGTAGATAGTACCTTAGGTTATCTAGTTTGTCACTTTATGTAATTAACTATGGTTTCTAAGATTAATCTATTTTGATCTATAACATGTCTCTACTGAGAAATGGAATATGTCAGTAGAGTATATAAATAATTAGTGAACAATAATAGCAGGTCTGAAATAAACTAGTTTGTACATAACCTAGATTTATCAATAATACTAATTATATAAATTATACTAGGGTGTAAAACCCCTGATGAACATTAGCAAATAAATTGTACTTTTTGAAATAAATCAATACATAAACCCTAGATAACTTGTTATAGGAAATCACTTACAGCCTAGGGTTAATAGTTTAGGATGCAAACCCTAGCATTTTTAAATAGAGAAACATATGCATTAGGTTAGAAAATGCAAAGTCATCATTTACATAACATAACTAGCATTTATTCTAGGAAAGTAGAATAGACAATCTAGGGCTTCATTCCTATAAAATTGAATCTCTGTTAATGGTTGAACCTGCACACTTTAAATAACCAGCATTAACAGTTTAAGACAAATCTGACCTCTATTTTGATGACCAAATCACTTGGGAACTACCACGTTCCACCCAACCATGACCCGAAACTATTCTTGGTTTTAATCTGGATCCCCCCGAGCTGGACTCCAACATGCAAGTAGCTTAGAGCTCCTAATGTAGGGTTTCCTATCTGGTATATTAGATCTAGATCAGATCTCCTTTTTCCTTCCATGAAAGTGTCCTCCAAGAATTTACTTGAGAGAAAACAGGTAGAAAATTACTCCTCTAATGATAGATCAGAAACCCAAGCCTTTCCTTGGCTTGAGTCTTTATAGACAGACTTTTCAGTCAAAGGGACAGTTAAATCAAGAAACCTTGGCTTCTTGATTTAACCCTTTTCAAGTACTTTGGGTAATTATTAATATTTTAACTTAGGAACTTTCTTCTAGTTCCTAGTTATACTTTTTAGGTTTTGGACTATTTATTATCTTTTAATAATAAATAATAATTGATGTAGCTTCTTCTTCTTTCTTTAATTTATTTATATTATTAATATATTTAATTATTTATACATACCATGTATAAAGTACATAATAAGATAACACTTTGTTAACAATGTGTTTGGGCATCATATACCATGATCCTTAGACTTAATGACACTTCTTCATTAAGGTCAAGTAGGTAAATGGTTTAGGTCTACTATGCTAGGAAACTCTATAAATCCATGCATGTTGGATTTCCCTCGTATAACGTGGTAACTCTTTAGTACTTTGATGAGAATACATAAATTTGAAATTTTATTTAATCACTTATAAATAAGTATGATGAGATCAATATTTTTTTGAGTCGTTTTCACTCAGAAGTTATTAAATTATTTTCAATAACCCCTAGCACTCACCAGAGCCCATACTCAATGCTTTAATAGGGAGTTACAATTCAATGCAATTCCAGAGCTCCTCGCTCAACACTAATGCTAGGATGTACTTGTATGATACACCTAAGGATACAATGGCCAAGGATCCGATTCTCCAGAGCTTATGCTCAACATCAACATGGAAGTCTCTAGAGCTTATGCCCAACACTTTCAATTATCTTTTCATGTGTTCCAAAGCTTCTCGCTCAACACAAATCATCAATCACTCAAGTGCTCCAGAGCTTCCTGCTCAACACAAATCATCAATCACTCAAGTTCTCCAGAGCTTTCCACTTAACACAAATCATCAATCACTCAAGTGCTCCGAAGCTTCCCGCTCAACACAAATAATCAATCACTCAAGTTCTCCAAATATCCCCTCTCAACACAAAATATCAATCACTCTAGTGCTCTAGAGCTTCTCGCTCAACACAAAACATCTCATAAATCATGTGCTTCACGGTCCATGCCAAACACAAACAAGCATATATATATATATATATATATATATATATATATATATATATATATCACCATCATCAATAATTGGGTTATTCCCAATATACAAAACAAATCATCATGTTCATATGCAGTGGGGTCTTTGACCCAATATAAAAATAAAACATCAAGATAATCATCATAATCAATAAGCACATGGCTATAAGTGTTAGGTCCCAAATTCGGGATATTACACTAAACTTTCTAAACTTTTGGTTTCAAGAGAGAAACCCCATAAAATTCAGTAATGAGACTAAGTTAAACCATGCTTCACTTTAGTAAGTCCTCTTACAAATAACAAATTCTTAGAGAAATAATGGATGAATTAACCTAAGAATTAAATCTGTACTGGTCTATTCCACTCATCAAATTGACTGTTGACGGTTACTCGAAATTCCAACTGAGGCCATATGCATATAAGTCACAAGTATCATTATTCAATCAATGACTTAATAGTCCCTTCCATGTATGCAGGTGAACTGATATAATTTTGTATAAGGTGAATAAAAGGGAAGATCAATGAGGTACATAAGACTGTCCAAAGATGGACTTGAACCTAGCCCTCTTGGAAATTAACCAAACTCAATAACAATTATTCGGTGGTCGAACGCATTTTATACATCGGTTTATAGTTTAATCTAGCAGAGGCTCTCAATACGGTGAGGCCATGCCATACAACAACTAATAGGTTTGAACTTGGAAAAAAATCAAGCTCAAGGTATAGCAGCAAACATTACATATTTAAATATACGAAAAACAAACATTTGACTGAGGGTTGGTTATTCATAAAATTGCAAAGACCAACAAGTTATACATCAATCTGAATGATCTATTATATAGAGAGATCAATCACTCACTAGCATGATAGTTAAAGTTACGTTTGATATAAAAACCAATATATATAAGAACTTAGCCCTATGTCGAGAAAGATCATTTTTAATCCACTTACATGAAGAAACACAACATAATGTTAGATATAATGCATAAATATTCGTATGTTTTCTATTTCTTGGGTTCTTGTTCAAACAACTCCTATGCTGGTGGATCTAATACAAATTTATTGGATCTAGTTTTAGTTTAGTTTTCTATAAATGTAATCTTTATTCCTTAATACAATTGAGTTGAGTGTTTCTCCTCCTATGTGTTTGAGCAAGCCTTTGTGCTCTGCTTGTTTCCTCCTTGGTTTCTCTAATTTTGTATCAGAGCCAAGTTGTGGGATGCTATGAGGAAACCGAAAATTGTTCTGAGTGTGCCTGTGTGAAGGAGATTCTTGGATGACTTCCTATTTGTGGTGGAGATCATAGTTGAATTTTAAGTCTGAGAGCTGGTTGGCTGCAATAGTTTTGGGCGTGAATGTGAAAGGAGAGGATGCTGCTCAAAATTAAAGTTTTTTTTCCTCCCTCACGTGGAGATCACTATATGGAGTGAACGTGATAGATTAGTGAAGGAAAACATTGTGGGAGGATCTATAATGGTTGTCTAAGCGTGTCGAAGGAAAACATTAAGGAGAAACCGTTGAAGTATTTTTTCTCGCGTGTAAATTTTTTTTTCACGACTGAGTAATTCAGAAAATATATATTTTTTTCTCTTGGATTTCTCCTGTGCTGCCAATCACTGCCAACTTTCCGGTGAGGGAGATCACTGCCAATTGTTTCCAATCGTTTCCATCCCATATCATTCTCCAAGGAAGAAACCGGTCACCGCTGCTTCTTTGAGCAGTAAAAGTGCCCGATGCTTCCCCAACATCCTCCAGAGCGCCGAAGGATTTTGTGCACCGACAACGCTGATATGGAGAAGAGAAAAAGTGCCAAAGTTCCCTTCCTTACACCGATTTTTTTCTAGCGCCAGATCTGTTTGCTTGTTAGTCAATGAAGGAGGTGAGCCAAAATTGTTTTTGTTTTTCTTCATGGTTGAAACTATTTTCCTTTCAGCACTATAAAAATGGCTGACATGTCCCTGATCGATTTATACATTACTGAAGCATCAAAATTGAATGGGGGAAATTATGTAAATTGGAAATTCAAGTTGATTATTGTGCTTGAAGCTCTTGGTTTGTGGCCAATTGTGAAAGGGGATGAACAAAATCCTACATATCCAATGTCTCTCTCGGATTGCAATTCGCAGGAAACCTAAGCAAAGGTGTTGATTTGTATGTCTGTAAAACAAAATATCATACCTAATGCATCAAAAACCTTAACCTACTAAAATTATGTTGCACATCACAATATTGATCAAGAAGTGAGATTTTGATCATTCCAGTAAATGCCAAATAGGGATTATTGTCAGTCCAATTTAGGTAAAATAAAATATATTTCTATACTATTTGTCAGCCCAAATGTTGCACATGGGATATACTGTACTCCATGTGTGTCATGTGGATTTTCTTTTAAAAGAAGTTGCAAGAAATATTTGATGCATAATGAATTAGAGGCCCTACTATATAATACCTTTAATTCATCTAGCCATTATTTTGTATTCGAATAATTACTCTTCCTTGCTAATTTCATAATTATTTTGTATTTTGTATTCAAATATAATTTACTAGTCACTTATTATTTCCCATTATTATGTCAGTTTAGGTTGCAAGTTGGTTTCTTTCTTCAGGGAAAACATCGCTTGGATATATAGTTTAGTCCTCTCTATTACCACTTTCAAATTATACAAGGAAATGATATCTTTTAGTAATTCAGTAAAAAATAACTCTGATAATTAGAAAATAATTCCACATAAATATTCATAAACACAACTAGGTCAAGAATTGATTATTGAAATGAGAACCCTATATCAAGGTTTTCAAAGGGAACGAAAGAGAGCCAATAAGACAGAACTTTGACTGTAGGGCAATATTTATTATTGAGATAGTTTCACTCAAACACATAATGGAAGGAGTATCCAAATGTGGAGGAATATCCACATAGTCGAGACCATGAAGGAGGAGAGACTATAGAATCTATAATTTGGGACTATGAAACAACAAAAACCCAAGAACATGAGTGATTTGATAAAGTTTGGAGTAGCTAAAATAAGAGTTAAAACTACTAGACAAAACAACTGGATCTGAATTCATATGCATTATGCAAAATAAATTTCCTATCTGTCCTTACGTAGGAGAGTTGGAAAGCATTTGTTAAGGAGCATAAACCTAATTGGAACACACTCGGAAAGTAGTAAAAGAGAACAATCCATTATTAAGGGTGCAGACCAAGAGGGGGAAAGCAAATTGATGCATCATATATGTGGAAAATTGATAGGAATAGAGATCAAGCACCACTTCCATACAAGTTAGGAGAGGATACATTAATCTAATGTTCAAAATCCTTGGAAAATGGTGCACAAAGAATTGCATTTGTCAAACTACAGTCATCACAAGGAGGTGTTTTGACTTTGTAGAAATAGAAGCATTAAAGAATTAATGGTATTTGACTTCTCACTTGTCACTTCTTAGATAAAAAGGAGGAAAATAGTATTCCAAGGTTGCAACACTCAAAGGAGTTGATTGGCACTCTAATGTGCCAAAAATTGTCAAGTTACTTGAGGGGCATATTTTTAGTCAGTAATATGCCATTCTTGATTGTGTTTACTTAAGTTAGAAGAGGACAGTTTGATTATGTATGTTACTAATAACTGTTCAAATTTAGTCATGTTTATGGATGATGGTGGTGAGGTGATTTTTGCAGTTTAATTGATTAGATTGCTTGTATACAGTTAGTTTCTTCTCTAAGAGTTGTATTCTTAATGAAAAAAATAAATTTGTTGTGCTTTCATACTTGATTTCATCATATTGTGAAATTTAAGTGAAGAGGGAAGTTGATATCTCTGAACCTTAACCATAACATAACCAAATTATATTTTCAGAGCTAGGTGTTTGCAATAAGGTGAACTTCAACAGAAGTGTTTAGTAAAATTATTAGCATACCTAATGACCTTGAGAAGTGTTAGCTCTCTATTTAGGGAAATGGAGGGAGTCAGGAGTGAATGCAATAAATTAATCAAGGGTTATGGAACTTGTTATGGAAGCACAATGATGTTTGTGTTATGATTCAAATCCGAGTGCTTCTATTATAAGTGAAATATGAAATCTAGAGATAAATATGAAAAAGTGAAACCTAAGCATTTGTAAATATGAAACTAACAGGGAACTAACAATAGTAAAATTATCATCCAATTGAAGAGTACTAATGACAGAGAGGTGAAAAATGTCAACAACAACCAAATACCACATATTTTAAATAAAAACCTCATAACTAAACACATTGAAGAGAAGAAGTAAATACTAGCAGAAAATAGTTTGTAGTTGAATTCCATGTAACCCAGAAAATAAGTATGTTGAATAGAAATTTACTTGAGAAGGTATGGACTCTAAATTAATCCAAATACAAGGTGGTATGGATGATGATCTTGGCCCCGAATTGTATCTTCAATACTTTAAGAAATAACACATTTCACAAAAAGACCCCTACTCTAATGATTAAAACCATAGTATAGCTATTGATCCCACTAAAGCTTATCACCTTTTGTTGTGGGATAAACTCTGTTAACTAACTGGAATAAACATCATATTTAACACGAAGTGATTAGATATTGGTACTTTGTGTGGGTCATTTTAATTTTTTGGGGTTCTCTAAACATTGAACAACCCCTCCCCTTCCTTTTGAATTGCTTTTCCCCAAAGCAAATGTGGTGTTGGATGTTGTTATTTCACTTTTCACGTACTTCTCATGTAAAATCCTCCATTGGCAAATCCTTCCACTAAATGAAGTATTCTAATAATATCTTATTTGTCATCTTCTTCTCTTGAGTTTCCAAAATGCATTATGGAATCAGAATAACATGTCCATCATCTAGGGAGGAAAGAGATTTGAAAACATAATGTTTTGACCTACCACCTTCTTCAAGCATGAGAAATGAAAGGTGTTCTGCACTTGTGACCTTGTTTCCAATTAAAGAGTATATGCAAGTTCTTTCACTGTAGTATCCCAACTAATATTCTATCCTTATACCGATAGATAATGATGATTGGTTTGCAAGTTTATGTGTTTTAGATGTATGTGATAAATAATTTGGTTTGCATGCAAAATATGTTATGTGCCCAAAATCCCTAAATATGACAAATATGGAGATAAAATAGGAAGTAGGCTTCAGTAAGATTGTAGTAACATACTGATATTCATAGCTGTGATGGTTTCTTAGTATGAAGGAAACATGCATTACATGCAAGAACTATAGCCTCAAAATGTGTTGCTTCTTTTAGGATATTCACTCATTTATTCTTTGAATTTCCAATGCGCCGCGAGCAGTAAAACATGATAAATGTAATATTTTCCTTCTCTGCATGCTAGATCTCTGAATAAGAATGAATTATTTGATGAGCTAATGATAGTTCTGAGTGACCTATCTGAAACTTATTAGGAAAGATAGATTTCACTACTGAAAACACCTATTAGTTGATGGCTCATTCCCTCAACCCCAACTTTATGTTGCAGCTACTGCTATTGCTACTATCAGAACCAGACTCCAAAACCACCGACTGTGAGTTTGTATTAGTGTTGAATATTCATCTACAACTAATCTATGGCAATAATAATTACGTTGTTAGGAATTATTTCTCCGGAGTAGTTTTGAAAAACAATGTTCAAAATCATTGTTTAATCTTCCAATACAATTTCGACATGCCAATATTCACCAGTTGCCACATTCATTCTATATTCTTTCATCTTGTTGACATTTTTAGGTCTGTCAATCCTTTTTAGGCACCCAAGTTTCGAATATCAATGCCACTGTGCTAGTTTGTGAGGAAGGAAAGAATTTGTTAATCTAAAGAGTGAAAAAGTTAGGCAGAGAGTGGATGAAGAGAGTGGTTGGTTGAGATCTTTGGAAGCATATTGTTTGGTTCTTTGGGTTAATGAAATTTGGGGATCCCGATATCTTCTTAAGTTTTCTTTATTTTCTTAGATGATATCGTAATACAGATTATCACTAGAAGATAACTAAAAGAACAACAAGCACAGAAACATAAGAACACAAATATTTTCTTCGGGGAAACCACAAGGGAGAAAGATTCCCGGAGTATAGATCTCAACCATAGCAGTGTAAAACCTAGACAACTGCTTCTAACTTCTTTCTGGCATATTATTGCACCTTCTTGGTTGATTTGTGTATTTAACCTTTGGTTGGAAGGTTCTATGACCGATTAAGTGAATGAAAAAAATCTGTCTCGTATGTGTTAGTTACATTATATATGCGCAAATTCTTCATTTGGCCAACCATATATTTATTATTTGTACATAGATGGTTAATGCTAATTTAGGCTCTGGTTGTTCTTGGTCTTAGTATTGTTCCCACTTTGTCTTTGTACAGGTTATGTAGGTTTAATTTGCTCAACGACAAAAATTAGCATCTTTTCAAATACCGATTTTTTTAAAATAAAATGACCTACAATCTTTGTCATTGTATGAATTTAAACTAGGGTTGAACCGATAAAAAATGCACTCAAACTCTCTTTCTCAACTCTTATATTTGTTTACCAAATTCCCTAAATAGGTTTGTATTATGTTTATCTCTAAAAGTGCATTGGTTTCATCCTTATATTCATTCAAATTCATAAAGGTTCCTTATTTATTACAATGTGGATTAAAATATAGGTAAAGTATAGATTACATGAGTTTCTTTCTCAACTCTTCCGCATCTAGATATTATGGTATTTCGATGATACTGTAAAAAGAACAAAATGTTTTTTGCTCTTTTTTTCATTGGTTTAATCCTATGTTTCTCTTAATACTATGGATAGCCTTGGAAAATTTGTAGCAAATATCCATAGTCGAAGATGGGATGTGATAATGCCACAAGCTGCAGAGTGTAAGCTTCTTAGAAAGAAGCTAAAAAAATTGCATGGATAGGTATGGTGGAATGAATCCTATAGAAAATTACATTAGTTTGAATGGTTTTAAGATGGTAGAAGGTATGCAAATCTAAATTTATAGGGCATATGTAAGTAACTAAATTTAAGAAAGAGAACTAGAGCACTCATAAGTTGCACGTCACTCCTTGAACATTTCTTGACCTTATCTTGAACTGATAAAGGATGGATGTAGTCTATTTGGGGTTTGCTTCCTATTTGGATACTACAAAGCTAAACTATGATTTTTTTTGTATGCATTTTGACATACAAAATAAATGATTTCTTGCTTGAGAATGTTTGGGAGTGTTCTCATAGCCAAATGAGTTTCTTCCCCTTGCATCTCATTTTGGTTTATTTGAATAAAATTTTCGAAGTTAAAGAACCGATACTGAAAGTCTTTCAGAGAAATTATGTTACTTCTCTTAGCATCATCAGCTTCATTATGAAAATTCCATATTAATTTCCCAGAGGAAGAGACTTTAAAAACATCGCATGTTTCCAACATTGCTCCATTCATGACCCCAATGAAGTCTCAAACCATAGACATGGTTATATAGTGCATTGGCTCAAATTTATCCCTTACAGAGATTTGATTAGCATTACTAATGCAGATTACTGATATATTCTTGGGATTTTCCAAGCCACCAATCAGTAACTTCACATGCAATGAAATATCTTCCTTGATGATTGTAAATCCTATTATCCATATTATGTAATTCGAACTTAACGTATGTTGTTTTGGTATATAAATTCTTATTTAAATCATATGATTCCCTTTAAAATATTGCATGCCTTATTTGCTTCTATATATTCCTCCTTATTAAGAGTTCTCAACACATGAAAGAACATTTTCCCATCACATTACTCTTGTATTCAATATTAGATTTTGAGATTAGATGTACAATATTATGAACATAGATATGAGTATAAGGAAGATTCAAACAATATATATTTAACATTTGTTCTTTAATTACTGTGTATTAGTTTCATTGTACTTTTGCTATTGTTTATGTTCTGTATATTCGAAATGATAATCCATCTCAAGGACCAACTTTAATGCAGTGACCAATAGAATGTTAAAGTTGAAAGAGATGAAAAATATGATTAAGTTTATTACAACAATACTCTTTTGGATATAGCTTTTTTTTTATATATTTTTATGCATTACATTAAAAATTTAGATTTGTTCTCTGTATTAACCCTAACCTAACTTATATTTTAATAGACGATTCCCACACCCACCCCCTTCAATTGAGATAAAAATGACATCTTTAGAGACTTTAGCTTTGGCAAAGACACAATTATCCAATTGGATATTGGTCAAATCGACCATGATAATGATGTGTGATGTCCTATGTCCTATTCGGTTATTTCTAGGTTGTTTTTCAAGGGACTGACGACCTCTTTATGATGTCACCTGCACCTAACCCTTAGGCACACTATCGAGGACCAGAGGAACACACCATTAGTTTAGATCTTCTCCTTATACATTGATGATAATATATATATATATATATATATATATATATATATATATATATATATACCTTGACAAAGAGAACTGATTAAAGTCCTTGGTCTTGTTGGTCCTTGGTCCTAGCACACTTATTGTGTTTACCTTTGGTATGATGACTTTTATTTTGTTTCTTTATTGTTATTGACCATACGACCTTTAGTACCCTATTTCAAGTCAACCTAATATTATTTTTATTTTATTGGTAACTATCCTAAAACATAGGGGTTACCTAAAGGACTTTTCTAGAAGGATTTTAAATAATATAAATTTAGTTTTCACTTCTTGATGACAAGAGACAAAATCAGATCTTCCTCTTTGTCCACTTTAGATTTATTTGCTACTGTTTTTCTTGACGAGCTTTCTGTTGCTTAACACCTAGGCTTACCACGAATTTGACTTGATGTCTCGATTTCTTGCTGGTCTCAGAGTTGGTCATGACTTTCTTGCTAATGCTTTTAGCAGGACGTGACCTCATTAGCTTCTGTCTGGGTTGATTCTAAGGCTGGTATTGACTCTTGTTTGTATGTTGCTTAACAAGACTTTGTCTAGGGTTTAAAAACTCGATTCGTGGCCTTTTTGTGACTGGCCAGTGATTGTGTATGCATTCTAGGCCTGGGACATGACCTATGTGAGCCATCCAAGGGCTAAGACATGGTTGTTGTGACCTTCTTCTGCTGGTAGTGGGTTGAGGTCATGACCTCCTTTAGCTTCCCATAAACAGTCATTACCTTTTGATGGTTTCCAAACTTGAAACGTGGCCTTGTTGGCTTGCTTAAACTTGATGCGTGAACTTGTTGAGTTGGGTCATGCCATTTCCCAGCCTTAGAGGGAATGCATAGTCACTGCCCAACCTAGGGAGGTCACAACTATCATAAATTGTGCATCACACCCTTAAACATTTATTAACCTTATCTTGAATTGATAGAGGTTGGATGTATCTATTTGTGGGTTACATCCTATTTTGATACTACAGACCTAGACTATGATTTGGTTTGTATGACTTTTGGCCTGGACATGTCTGTGCTTATCTTCTCCTAACGGGATGTGACATTTTGAATCCATTTTGGATTAGGTTATCTCTATTCTGGCTTGATAATGTCTGTACATAATGAATCCTAGCTTGTCCATGAATTGTGGTTCGCTATCCTACCTAGGCTATGATTTTGTTAAAGTCGTATCATTGTTGCTATTGTAATCAGATCTCCCCACCTAGTGACTGGGTTTTGTTAATGTGTGTATCCAACCTAAGTCCATAACACTTTAACCTTCTCTCTCTCTCTCAAAGTATCACTTATGACAACTTGTCCTTATAGTGACGAGAGCCGACTCATAATGTCTGAGTATAAGGAATATTCAAACAATATCTATTTAACATTTGCTCTTTATTTATGTTTTTGTTTCATTGCACTTTTGCTATTGTTTATGTTATGTCTATTGGAAATGATAATCCATCTCAAGGACCAACTTTAACCCAGTGACCCACATAGTGTTAAAGTTGAAAGAGATGAAAAATATGTTTAAGTTTATTACAACAATACTCTTCTAGATCTAGCTTTGTTTTTAGATATTTTTATGGTAAAAGTATCAACTATGCACATTTATATGCAAGCCAGATACATCAATTTCTCAAAGCAGAGAATTCAAAAACAACTTTACACTATGGAAAATGGAAAAGGGTCAATGCCATTCCAAAGGACAAGGATACAGTGTTAATGTACCCGAACTCCCTATGCTGGCCGGATATGTTTGCAGTACCATGTTTTTCTATTGAAACTTACACGAGATTATTATTGTTCATTTTGTACTTTGATTCATATCAAACATGTTTTTCTTTTTTATAGTTGTTATTGCATTAGTTATAACAACACGTTGGAGTCTTTTCTTGATGACATTAGTTTCTGCCATGCCATGCCAAACTATGATGTGATAAAGCCCATTTGACATTGGTCTCTTTTTGAAAAGAAACAAGACATGTTTAAAATATGCTATGGCATCCCATGCCAAAATGTAATGTGATGTTAATTGGAAATCCCTACTTGCTATTTTGTATACTTGTTAAGTTAAGTAAACTTGTTATATATTGTGATTTGGACTATTCTCTATCTTTTGAGAAATTGCAATGTTCCATTTATCAATATACTATTGTTTGAATGACATAGTTATCAAGGACTTTTTTTTCGTAATATTTATATAGAAATCTGATGGTTATAAATAATTTTACATTTCCATATAACGAATACAAGACATTACCTACATACTAGGAACATTACATTTTTTTAATCATTTCTTCATTGAACACAAAAGTTAAAAAAATCATATCATTTACAAACATTTATATACAGTACCTTAATTTAATCATTTATTTTTTACCATTTTTTACCCTCCAACAACCACCTTATCAGTCTATTATTAGACCTTTTTCGAACAATTGTTAGTAATTAAGTTTCTTTACCCTAACAAAAATCGTTGTACCCACTAGAAGTGTAAAATAGGTCATAAAGCGCATGGACTTCAAATTTGAAGAGTGGGTAGAAAAATAAATTTGTTTTATGGATTTGAATTAAGAACTTGGTAAAATTTAAGAAGTAAAAATGAAAGTTAGCCAGCTGTAATGAAGACGTCATGGCCTACTTCAGAAATAGATAGAAAAACTCAAGTCACGCGGGATGGAAACGACCTATGAGAGGATATTTTCGGAGTGGTTTCCAGTGAATGAAGAAAAGCAACTTTCTGTTCTTTCCACGTCGCTGATTCAACATGGATGTCTTCATGGAGAACAAGACGAAACCGAAAGGGGGCCTCGTGCTATAAATCTTTCTAACATTCAGAGAGCTCAGAGAAGCAACGCCAGCTCCATTCCTCTTTTCTGTTCCCCATTTTTCCTCGCTACTTACATCTCAGTTTTCTTAGAATTGATCTAAGAATGGCAAACTCGGGACGTTTTGCGATCGGCATTCTAGGTGCTTGTTCCTCTTCTCAATTATTTTCTTCCCTTGAAAACCAATTTACTTTCATTTCATTTTTGTATTTTCGTTTGTTTCATAGATTTGAGCTTAAAATGGTGTTAATGGCTGAAAACGGGAGCACTTTGTATTGTTTTATGTACCAGGGAACTTGGCTTCGTTGCTATTATATGGAACACCAACGTAAGACGGAGGTCTTAAAAATTTCGGCAATTTCAGCAGAAAAAGTCCGTATTGAATTATAGTTCTAAGTTGTAAATATTGTAAGCAGGGTCACATTTAGGAGAGTGATTAAAAACCGATCGACAGAGGAATTCTCAGGGTTCCCATATGCAATAGCTCTGCTGAATTCTCTGCTCTACATGTGGTATGGCTATGCCCTTCATCAGTAATGGCCTGGACGACATCTTGGTGTTGACTGTCAATGGCGTCGGAGTCGTTCTGGAGTTTGTGTTCGTTTGCATCTATCTGAAATATGCTCCAAAGAAAGCCAATGAAGGTTTCAATTCTTGCAATCTCTTATAATTTGTTCCTTAGTAATCATATTCATGAGCTTCATGTTAGCAAAAATTCCGATTCTGAACAAATGAGGAATAAAACTATAAGACAGAATCGAAATAGGAATGTCCAATGATCATACCTCCAGCCATTGATGCTATTGAACTTGTTGTAGAAGATTTCTTGTTCCACCAGGTTTAGCTTCCTGTACGGTGCTTCCAAGCTATGTTTTCTCCTTCTTGATGGTGTAAAACTGAAGGGGATTGATATAGTGAGCTTGGGGACCAACAGGGGTTTTAAATAGCCAAGCTCCCATCAAGCTTCTGATGGCTATGTGTCGTATATTCCACAAATTTAGGTGATGGACCACTCCAAAAGCTCCCAACAAGAAAACGTTTGCCAAACCAAATGAACCGTTGGAGATCTTGAGGAGCCGCTGAATGGATGATGAACCGTCGACCCTGCTGAACGGACGCGGGAGCTTACATTCTCCCACTTGTCCATACTTCCAAACTTAATGTCTCATCTTAAAACCTATTGACAATCTGTATTAAGTAATAGATACAAGAATCATGGCGACAAGTCCTCTTATGACAAGTATTACCTTCCATGTATTACTATGTATTTATTGCTATTTTAATTTATGTGGCAACAATTTCTTAATGAATAAACCTTATGTTTATTCTTGGTCCTCAGAGATCAATTTTCTCAAATAAACTTAAGGTGCACATATGTATGAGGAAAAACATCACAATAATTAAGACTTTCATTAAAAATAACATTGTCCATACAATGAGAAACTACATAATGGAACCAAGTCCCATATTCAGTACATGATCCTTGAATTTAAACGGTGGCATGCCCTTAGTCAAAGGATCAACGATCATCAACTCAGTGTTGACGTGCTCAATGACCACTTTCTTTACTTTAACACGTTCCCTGATGGCTAAATACTTAATGTCGATGTGTTTATTTCGACTCCCACTTTTGTTGTTTTTAGCCATAAAAACAGCAGCTGAATTGTCACAATACATTCTCAATGGCTTAGAGATAGAATCCATAATTCTAAGCCCAGAAATGAAACTCTTAAGCCATACACCATGTAAAGTAGCCTCAAAACAGGAGAAGAACTTGGCTTCCATAATGGAAGTGGCAATCAACACTACAACAAAAACTGGATTTAGCGTCGAATTTAGCGCCGGATTTTAGTGTAATTTTTTCCCAACTGTGGTGAACAATCCGGCGCTAAACTTGGCGCTATTGTACATTTTCGTAAAACGCTGTCTATTGCATCTTTTTTTCCATCCTTTTTTCCATCCATTTTTGCGTCCATTTTTGCGCCCAATTTTTTGCATCTAATATTATGCCTTTATTTGTGCCCAATTTTTCAACTTCTATTGCATCTTTTTTTGCATCCTTTGTTACATCCTTGTTTGCACCCAGTGTCCCGCTCATTTTTGCATCCAATGTTGCGTCTTATTTTGCTCCTAGTTTTTCATCGAGTCTTACACCCAATTTTGCACTAGGTTTTACGTAAAATGATGTGTCCAATTCTGCATCTAGGTTTGCATCCAATTTTAGGCCCAATATTGCATCTAGTTTTGCATCCAAATTTACTTATAATGTTGTATCCCCATTTGCATCTAATTTTGTATCTTGTTTTACATCTTTTTTTGTATCCATGTCTGTGCCAAATGTTTCATCTTGTTTTATGTCATATTTTGCATCTAGGTTTGCATCTAGTGTTGCATCCCGGTTGATGTCTTTTTTTGCATCTATGTTTGAGCCCAATTTTGCACCCAGTGTTGCGCCTAGTTTTGCGCCCATGTTTGTATCTAATATTGCATCTAGTTGTGTGTCCAATGTTATAGCCCATCTTGCATTCAATATTACGTCTAGTTTTACATCCAATGTTTTGTCCCGTCTTACATCTAAAATTGTGTCTCATTTAAAGTTTTTGTTTGCACCAAATGTTGCTTCCAGTTTTTCCCCTGGTGTTATGCCTAGTTTTATGTCCATCGATACACCATATTTTGTGCTCAATTTAATGTCCAATTTTACATCTAGTTAGAAATCCACTTTTTCATCTATTGTTGCGTCTAGTTTTGGACATATTATTAAATCTAGTTTTGAGTCATTAATTGTGTCTAGTGTTGAGTCTTTTTTTGCATCCAATTTTGCGTTTAGTGTGACATCCATTTTTGTGTCCACATTTGCGTCTGACATAAGGTCGGATTTTGCATCCACTTTTGTGTTTGATGTGACGTCTACTTTTACCTCATGTTTTGCATTTAGTATTGCGTCTAATATTGCATCCATCTTGCACTACTACATTTTTTACCTTTAGAAATACATTGCAATATCATTAGGGCATGGAGGAATCGAACCACCAATCTCCTACTTGTAAAGTAGGTGCTCTTCCATTGAGCTAGCACCCTTTAAGAATCAGGAAGAGGAGCAATATTAACACATAGATTTCATCATTTGTAATTCTAATAAAAGACAATAAGATCCAAAGACAAACATGCTTAAAATCGAATTTATTTTTCCAAACACACTAATAAGCAAAAAAACCTATCGTGCTCAAGCAACAAAATATCCTAAATAATTACGCAATCTATTAAAGTGGTCCACAAAAGGGTCTTAGAGAACAACATAATGTATCGATGCATACATAATAACCTAAACTTGATATGGACAAATAATAAGGGATGTGTTTAAGAAATAGTTGTAGAATCCAATTGAGGATGTGTGTGTTGCTACATAAATGTTGTTATTCATTGATGGTGTGATTTTATTCCGCATGGATGTTAAGAAAAGAACTCATGAATGGTTACTAAAAGAATACGCCTACTATGTGCATCATGCATGATATAATGAATATTTTAACAATGTACACCAACAAAGACAGTTTATATTAGCAAAAAAATTATTAGCAAAGGGCTCACAGCCAACCCTCAGGAAGACCCATAAGGGCGGTCGTGGCCTAATTGTCCCTTCGGGCAGCTTGTAGGCATACCCGTGAGGGTGCTGTAGCAGCCCGAGGCTGCACAGACCCTCAAGGCAGCCCACGGGCCAGTCCATAGGGGCACGGGCTAGTTGCTAGCCCTTCAGGCGGCAGCATAGCTACCACACAGGGTAGCTAGTAAGATTCCTGGCAACTGAGGCCCAGATCAAGCAAACAGGGCTACCATAGCCAACCGGGCAGGCCAGACAGACAGACGGGCAGCAAGGAGGACAGTCCAGGAAGCAGATCAAGCAATCGTACATACAGGTGTAGACAGAGAAGTACGGGCAGGCAACTAGCAAGGTACAATCGAGCAGCAAAATTCAGATCTGGGAAGCCTAAAATTGTTAGGAAGGAGAGGGAAAAGCCCTAAATTGCGCAATTTTGATGTAATTCTAGAAATTGATCTTTTGTTTCTGTGGTTAACCCTATTGGGTTTTGTGGAACTTTTTGAAGACACTACTACATTTCGACTAAAAATCCGATGGCCGTATTGTCGAATTTTCGACACTTCCCTGTCGCATGTACAACACTATGTTTTTTTTTTAAGCATCGATGGATTTTCGTCGATTATCCGACATCTATCCAATCTGTCGGTTAAGCGACAGCTCAGTTTACCATTGGTTAAATGTAAATCGTCGGTTATCCGACATCTAATTCATATTAACTTGAAAACGTAAGCGTCGGTTCACCAAAAAAACCCGTCTATTAACCGACGGCTTATGAAAACTGAAACGTCGGTTAAGCAACGGTATTGAGTTTTTAAAAAAAAAATCACCTACAGGCCATCGCTTAACTGACGGCTATAAGTGTTTTTTTTTTTAAAATCACCTACAGGCCGTCACTTAACCGACGGCTATAAGTGTTTTTAAAAAAAAATCACCTACAGGCCGTCGCTTAACCGATGGTGAAAAGTGTTTAAAAAAAAAATCACCTACAGGTCGTCGCTTAATCGATGGCTATAAGTGTTTTTTTTTTAAATCACCTACAGAGGCATCAGTAGTACGTAGGTTCTTCTTTGATGCTACATTGAAATAAGGCTTCAAAGTCTTGAAAGAATTACGTATCCTCTTTTGAGATTTTACCGCGACAATGGTGCTTAAGGGACGTGCTAAAGAATTTGTATAACATTTTCACTGTGGGCGAGCATTGTGTCAAACAGTCCGGAATGGTTTGTCATGGAATGAAACATTTTGTCAGATGTTGACGGTGAATCACCTTCTTTTAACCTACAAATCCACCACCAGATATAGGTTGGGAGCTGCAGAGGAGTTGACTTGAGCTTAGCAAAGTGGCCTATAGATTCAAAAGACAAGTTGGCTAATCATTTTAACTTTTTCTCAACCCCTTGCATGAAAATATGCTAGACATCAGTACTCACAAGTCTGGTTGACAAAGAAATTCAAGGAATTCCGAGGTAAGTAATGACCTCTCTCTCTCTTCAAGCATTTAAACGAGGGGGTGTTTATAATAAACCTAATTTATAGCATATAGCAATAATGAATGTGAAGGTCATCATTTCAGGAACAATGAACCAAGCTAGTATTTCCAATAAAGCAAATCCCCTGCTCCCTAATCTCACGTCTTTAATGGCCATTTCTTAACATGTACTTGTATCAAAGAAGGGTGTCAAAACAATATTTTACTGGCCATCATAATCATCCAGAACTTCAAACTTATCTAGATTAGCATATAATATGAACAAAGGAAAATTAGTTTATCAAGTTCAATTGCATTTGCAGATATAAATATTTCAATTTTTACCATAGAGCTGCAGATCTAATCTGAGCTGCAACTGCATGCATATCGATATAACTTCAATATTTTTACAATGCATGTCTGTAATTGGATAGATAACTTTCTCAACCTAACCGACAAGAAGCTACATACATTGTCACCAATGAAGGCTTGGGCACAAGTATCCTCATACTTTATTTCTAGTCATATAGAACTTGCAACAGCCTGCATACTTTTGCAGCAAATAAGGCCTCCATATAGTACCTAGCTATAGTTCAATCCATCCATTTAACCATCTTGAAATGCAAAAACCAAACCTTGACAGAAATACGAGTGTTATAAGCCATTTATTTGGATTCCTCAATGCTTCAAGTTTAGGAAACAGGTGTAGCAAAAAATGCTGGATTACAGCACGCATGAATTGAGATAACACAGTAATAGTGACAGAAATACATTAAGTTTCAGCCAGGATCCAATTCTCTAGTACAAAACCTATCAATATGTCAAACATATTAACTTCAAA
>LPNX010568335.1:275604-303250 GCA_001517045.1 Pseudotsuga menziesii
AATGGGCTAGCTCAAGTGTTTGAGTACTTGGACTTCATGCAAGAGGTCTCTGGATCAATCCCCAAGGTTGGATACCTGTGTTGCACGCCTCACTTCATGTCCCTATCAGGTCAAATTCCATAAACAGCCCCAATGGCTTTATATTGGTACTATCCATGAGATATAGGGAAGTGGTTGAGTACTTGTACTTCATGCAGGAGGTCCCTGGATCAGTCCCCAAGGTTGGACACCTGTGTTGCATACCTCACTTGATGTCCCTATGAGGTCAAATGCCATAAACAGCCCCAATGGCTTTATATTGGTAGTAGGTACCGTCCATGAGATATAGGGAAGTGCCTGGGGCCTGGGGTTTATCAAAGAAATAAGTCATAACTTATAAATTAGTCAATGTAGTCATAACTTATTAATGTAGTCAATGTGCAGGAAAAGGCCCATACCTATACAAGGAACCCTTGAATAACAAGGGACCTAAGAAGCCCAGTGGGCTACCTCAAGTGGTTTAGTATTTTGGACTTCATGCAGGAAGTCTCTGTATCAACCCCCCAGGTTGGCTTCGTGTGTTGCATGCCTCACTTGACGACCCTATTAGGTCTAAGTCACTCTAATTCCATGAATAGCTCCAAGGACTTTATATTGGTACCATCCATGAAACATAGAGAAGTTCCTGGGTGTTTCTGTTTTCCTCGGAGAAAAAAGGACCAAAATATTAAAATATGGGACAAAAGGATTGGGTTAAATTTTCCTATGTATTCTCAATAATGTAAAATATTTACCTAAAGAGCATAGCAAAGCATCATTTCTAAGACAAAACTAATCTATACATAGAAGCATAGATAAACCAAGCATCAGTCGTAAAAATGCCAATAAAATTGTATGCTCTATGAAAGCTCATAGCAATAAGATTTGCAGTAAAATGATAAAAGTTAAAACCCCATCAAGCCAGGAACTTATTGCAAGCAATAAGAATCTAATATCCAATTATGAGCCCCGACTAGTTTATTTTAAATAATAACATGCAGGCTGCATGTCAAAACTTGTTAAGAATATTTAACTCATGCATTACTATCACTAGAAATCCTGAGAATTTAGGCTGAAAGTATGGTTCATTGTCACAGGAATCTAAAATAAATTGAAACATAGTTGCTTCAGTCACAACTTATAGAAGCTAACAGTGGACACTATTTGTGGTGGTTGCTAAAGTGTTTGAATGTACAGACCATCAGGGGTGGTTGTTCCTGCCTAGTGACCATTTTAACATACGATAATTTAGTAAGAATATCATTTCATGGTCCTCATCTTAATGTGTTATTTGATAGCTGACTCCAATTACCTTTAATCATTTCCTTTTCTAGTACACCTTTCCCAGGGAGGCAAGCCAGAATGCAGCAGTTAGAGTCACATGGCTTGACTTAAATTGGAGTAGATTGTATCTTTGTCACTTGAAAGGAACACATTTATATACATTAAAGTTCTCTGCCAATATTATTTTTAAGAACCGTCCATGTCAAAAGGAAAAAAAATTGAAAGTAAAATTCCTAGCATGGAAAGTTCAAATAACCTGCTTGAGAACTAGTCCTTAGTTGATGATATTATTGTAAATGTCCCCTAAAAGGATGATGATGAACTATATGATACAACCTGTAGTGTTCCAGATGTTCTCTCTTGGGTATGTTTTCATTCCTTTTGGATGTAAACCTGAAATGGCCCCTCTGAAACCTAGTGCTTCTCCAGTTTTTGGACCCATGCACAGTTGACACCCTTCTCTCAGATCTGCCCTTTGTTTCCAGAGCTTAGTTCTCATAATTTAGCTTAGATTAGCACTTTACTTTATGCATCTTGCTTTTTATCAGTGCTATCTTTGGGCTCCCCGCTTTGTATCACCCTCATTGTGTTTTGGCAGCCCCATTGACTTACTTCAGTGATCATTAGATGGACATTAATAAAATGATCTTATCATATCTACCGGATTTGTCAGAATTTGGTTTCATGGTACTTCTAGGAAGAACACAAGCACCAGCAAAGTCAGTGGCCCTTTCACTGATAACGCATGTTTATATCCATTCACTTCTATAGAAGGTAAGGATGAAGTTGGAATTAATGCATTTGCTCTAAGGACATGTTGCTGGTGAGTCCTTTGACAAAGACACATTTGTTTACATATATCAGGAAAAAAATATGAATAAAGTGGTTATGTCCACTGATTTGCTGCAATTATTTTACATTGGGTTTAATCCGATTGAGCATGTTTAAAGGAGATTACATGTATGTTTTGGGATTACTGTAAAGAATAGATATACAAGGGGGTATCGTACACCAATTTGGTGTCTAGCTTAGCCACGAGTCCGTGACCTCAAAATTAGATTATAATTTATTACTATCATTATTATATTGGACAAATCCTCTAGAATGGATGACAGTACTGATTTCAGTCCTATAAGAATATATCAGTGAATGATGTAACACAGTTTTGGTTGAGTTACAAGCCCGATTTTAATCTCTTTGTACATATGTATGCTCTTAGTATAGCTTCCTTTTGATTTATTTACCTTAAAAACAAAACAAAAAAAACTTGAATCTTTAATAGATACTCTATAATCTATTTTGCAATTTTGTAATTTTGTATTCAACTTCTTACACAAGATTAGATTACTGTCATATATCTACCTTATGACAAGAAGTCAATGTTTTATATATTGCAGAATGATTATAAGTATTTGAAATGCATTAAAGTGGAAAATGAAACAAACATCACACACGCACTCTCACAAAGACACTTCCATTTTTCTCTCCTTTTAGGCAGCAATCACTTGAAAACTTACAAAGTTTTAAGTTTTCAAATCGAACTGATGAGATCCAAGTAAATTTACAAGCGTATCACTTTCTTAAATTGGTTTTTCTTCATCTCATTCCAAAGTTATCATTTTGTATGTTTTAAATATTTAAATTATTTTTAAGGTTAATGAGAGTTCAAACTACTAAATATATAATGTGTATTTTATGACCATTCCATTTTAAGATAAGGTCAACTTGTGTATTTAAGATTTCAGTTCTACTAGATTTATTCTGTCCCCACATTTTTTAGTCTATAATGCTTCATCGTCAAATATTGATATGCACCAATCTATCCTGCAAAGTGCAACTAGTTACATCTAGTTCTGAAGAAATTTTGCCAGCAAGACTACTGAATAAACACTTTTACAACAAAATCTATTTTAGCTAGTCGCTTTTGCAACATTTTCGCTAAAAGCAGTGTAAATGGTGAAAATGGATGTGATAAATCATTGCTGAAGTAAATGCATTATTAAACATCTATAAAGTTGGGGAAAGTTGTCCTCTCACATATGATACTTACAACGTTGACTCACAAATGAAAGGTGAAAATAAAGGGTGGCAAATAACAGAAGAAAATTTATAACTTGCACAGATCCATGAGGCTGCAAAGAACCTGAATGGATATCTCGAGTTCAGGCAAATGGCTGACCATATCAATTAATGATTTATTGGGTACATGAACCTTGAGATGCTTGGGTTCCTACTAGTGCCCCTGTTCAATGCACCTTGACAAACACAGTATTACCCTACCTAAAAATAGGCTGTTGAATTTACCTCGCTTCTCTATGTGCAACAAAAAGAGCCGAATTCTGAAAAGCATAGTTCTCACTCTAAAATCATTTTTGAGTGCATGTAGTTTGGAGAATCCATCTATTGTGTCCTCAGTTAAATAACTTGATTCATGATTTCTTTGGTTATTTTATTTTCCATTCATCTAGTTTGAGCTTTTCCTTCCACTACAATGCTACAAAGAGAAAGATAAAAAATTACAGTGATCTATTGGAATGCCAGATAAAAATTGGGCAAATACTCAACAATGTCGATTTGAATATATAAACCCTAAACCCTAAGTCCCGTATAATTCCCACAGTTAATATAAGGTCCAAAGTTTTTCACAGGGTGAAAAATGTCACCCTTTTATCTTTCCCAGAATCATTAAAACCTATACCCCAAAGCCACAAACGCTTTTTCTTGGGGAAGGACAGGGTATCCAAAAACCGTCAGCAAAATAGCCAAAACACCAAAGCCAGAATCCATTTCCGGGGATTTTATGGAAAACAGGCTTATCAAATTCTTTGAGGTTGAAATTAGGAGATGTGTAAATTAACTTACTTGAGTTGGTCATGGAAATCTCATTGACTTCATTGGGATCGAGCCAAACATTTCCTTTGCCGCACTTGAGGACGCTCACCGCTAGGCGTTTCTGTAACTTTAATGACACCATTTTCACCTATGAATCCAGGCTGCTTCAGCAGATCAACAGTAAAATGCACCGCCAACATCAAAGATCATCTAAAGAGATGACATTTTTGTATACAGTCTATAAATATAGAGAAAGAACACTAAGGTTTGAGGAGAGATGACCTAACCCAAGCTTGGCCTTCATGCGGCAAAAAGAAGGAACCTCGTTAAAGTAAGCGTTCCATATGACCCTAATAAATCCCAACACCTAATCTTGCAAGGGAATCTTGAGATGTTTGAAAGTTTCTATAAGGGGATCATCGTAAAAGAGGCTCTCCCGGCTATATGTGTTTGGAATAATCTAAACGATATGCAATTTGCACTTTTTCCACCAAATTTTTCCAAAATTTGTAATGTTATTTTAGCATTCAAGTAACCCCATCTACTGCCATGGTCAACCTGACAAAGAATCCAGCAACAAGAGCTTCATATACAGGTTGATCTTCACAATTACCGGATCCACTACCAAACCGACTTAGGGGTTATGGAGGTCTATCTTTGTGGTGCCTTGAGGAAGGAAAAGTAGATAGAATAATTGTTTATCCTTTTTCACTTTATTTGCCATGGATATTAGCACAATTTAGTGTTTTGGTCTTCAAATTGCAGTTAAATTATAACTTATCAATATGGCTTATTTTGCAAACATAACTCTTTGGTCATGTGGATAGCCAATTTGATTCCATGACTTCATGGTCTAAATCCTATTATATGGTTGAAATATTTGTAAGTTTGTAAATACTAGGTAGTTGTTACTCTGAAGATTAGTCATTAATCTACTATGGATGGCATTTCTAGCTTCATAATAATGCAATATTCATGTACTAAATAGCACAAATGTGCATGTTTCCATATTTTCTACAACTAATTTGTCATTTTGCACCATTTTGGGGAATATATAAAAATATATGTTATATAAAAAGACTCCCGAGACAGCTTCACTCCCAAGATTTTTAGGAAATGCCACTCAAGGCATTTCCACTCCTCCCACGTCACTCTGCACTTTGGTAACATTGTCCCAAACTATGTGGTAGGCCATGCGTAGATCATGCATAAATGGCTAGATACAAAACTAATAATGAAACAATCAGAGCCGAGGATGAGGATTTCATGGACGTTGTTGAGATATTTATGGATTATCTTAAATATGGCATATTGTTATGGTCACCTAATGCTATAAAAAGGGGCCTATCATACATTTGAAGATACAATGGGAATGGATTGATTACTCTCGTACCAAATGTTAAATTAAACAGGCACAACAATAAAGTCAGAGTCACACAAAAGTAGAGGACAACAGGGGTTTACAGTGAAGAAACCCACAAGGGGAAACTCTAAGCAATCGTTCCAATCCCTGCATATAGCGTCAGATGTACAGTAGGTCCCTTCAAATAGCATTAGGAGACCATAACAATGTGATTTAAGATATTGTTATCATAAAAACATCCATGAATATCTCAATATCCTCTATGAATCATCATCCCTAACGTATCTCATTGTCCTCACTAGTTTTGTACATAGCCATTTATGCATGGTCTATTATGTTACATATTAGAAATGTATTTATGCAGCCACATAGTTCCAATGAGTCATTAGAGACTGCTACACTAAAGGAATTGAGATCATTATTCTTTATTGATTAAATTTCCTAGGATATCACTGCCTAACTTACCAGAAGATTTTATTATTTTTTTTTTTCTTGTTTTTATATTGTAATTTGATTTTAATTTTAATTTAGTTTGATTATAGTTTAATTTTATTCTTTCAGTTTTGTTAACTTGATTTTGTTTTAGATTTAGTTTATTTATATTTTGTTTGTTATTTTTGCATATTTCCAAGGAGTGAGATTGAGGATATTTGTCTGATCATTTCGTAGATGTGGATACGACGCCCTGACAGAAATCAACTTATTCAAGTGTCGAAGAAGATGGAGAGATACCGATAGTTTTCAAGTAGAGATTGATCGACCTGTTCAATTTTGGAAAAGGGAAGCACTTTTTCATTGGAAGGAGTTACCTCTTCATTTACATATAAAAACCTATGCTGATTATGTTTGGGGGATTGGTTGGTTGGCATTATTTTTGATGTACTCAAGAACTAATCGAGAGGAAGAGACATTGATACACAGAAATATTTTTCTCCTACAAAGTTGTTGATTTCGTGTGTTTATGAATGAGATCAGCTCTCTTTGTCTGCCTTTCTTCAATTATGTTTCAGAACTCTGTAATGTTTTTGTAAATGCTTTCATAGCCAGTGGATGGACTTTCACAGATTGTTATGAGCATTGATTTTGTTAAGTAAAATGTTTTCTTTTGTGCAATTCAATGTTAGTTAAATTGGAATATTTTTCATTCATTTATGTTTGTTATGAAGTGTGACAAGCCCAAGTTTAGCAAGCTATGGTAAGAAGTCTAAACTCTAATCCGATTGAAGAACACTTGGAGTTTTTTGAGGAGTCTGAGTGAAAGGTTGGGGATTATTCGACTATCCCAAGTGTCAACCTATAATTTGATGCAAATATGTTGTATGTGAAGCATTGTTGTTGGGTTCCTAGATGAAATCAATCACCTATAGAAACTTTAGAGGTCAAAGACACAAAATGTATCCAAGCAAATTGTAGTTCAAATCTCGAGGCTTTGGGAATGATATGAAGTAGAAATTGAATAGAGTCCAAAGCACAGAGGAAATCCCCTGCATCCATGATCGTGACTTAGAGGCATGGTGAATAAGTTTATGAGTGAGGATTCGAGCCTAGAGGATGTTTAGTGGAAGTCTAGTAAAGAAACCCATAATTCATGAGTTGAAGAACTAGCGTTATTCCTCTTCACAAATGAACTAAGGAGCATTTTAGGTAAAGAGCAAAGAACTCTTTCTATTCATTGTGATGTTGAGTGGAACACAGAACCTATAATATGCGTTGAAGGGATACAAACCCTAAAGGTTGTTGGGTTGTAGGGTGAATCCATGGACCTGGGTAACACTTTTTGGCAAGCGCATTTTGGCAAAAACAGAAAAATGCACCTCGGTCAAGGGCTTGTTAAGCCCTCGACCGAGGTCTTAATATCTCGACCGAGGTTTTATCAAGCCCTCGACCGAGGTATTTAAATACCTCGACCGAGGTATTGCGGGATTTACAAACCCTCGGTCGAGGTATTTAAATACCTCGACCAAGGTATTTAGATACCTCGGTCGAGGGCTTAAAAAAACATACTTAGCCCTCATTCAAACAAATGGAAAATTTAATGTGCCTTGCAGAGGTGTAAACCCTACCATTCCTAGCACATAACTGAGCGGAGTTGATACCGATAGATTCACCAACGAATCTTCTATCCATTGACATATCATACACGCATTTTGGCATTCATATGATATTTATTTTTTAATTACTTCTAAAACTTATACTTAGAAAACCACACTACAACTTCGAAGGAGCTCAAAGAAAAATCCGCAGAGTTAAAAATACATAGCCAAAATATTCTTAAAAATGCACACATCACATATCGACATGTCCTCTTCAAAAGGGTATCTTTGGTTTTTCAATTTTTGAAAAAATAGAAAAAATTCCTTTACGTGGACAAATATGTGTTTAAAACAATGCTGAAATCGAATGTGGTCACTTTCGAAAAATAATAAATAATTGTATAATGCGAAAAAAATTAACAAAAAAATATGCACATCACACTTCATTTTATGTAGATCATGCTCATATATTTATTTTTTTTAAATTATTAATGCAAGATTGAATTACTCTACGTGGACACGAGCCACTTATTAGCTTCTTCAAATTTTTAAGGTCACACAGTTCATTAAATGCAAAAATTCACACATTAAATGACATTGGAATATTTTAAAAAAAATATCACTATGAATCCAACATAATATTCTACAATTTTTTTTCTTACTGCAAGTCAAAATTCACATGGCATACATGCGTTTTGAGGGCTTCTATCTAGCACATGAGTAAAAAATCAGGTTTTCATCGCCAAATTTGGCCAAAAAGTGTTACCCATCTTCATGGAATCACCCTGTAGTATTATTGCAGAGAGAGCATCCAGGTGCATATTGATGGATTGAAACCTTAACTTACAGCTTGATGATGAGAATAAGCCATAGTTAGCTAGTGACATGTGGCATAAAATTTGAGTTGGCAGAGGTTAAGAGAAGGGCAGACTGAATCAAGCTCAAGAGATGGTTTATAAACCCATCTAAATCCTCCTTTAATAACCTCATCCCTCAAGCCACCTCTCTCAAGTCACAACCATGGAGTCAAGCTTAAAACTTAGAATCCATGTCCTACCTCTATCACTGGCAGTGTTGTTCACTCAAACAAACCAAAGAAGGCACCAAGAGTGACTTGCTTGTGTATTATTGAAGAGAGTTTTAATTATAGGATTATTTTAGGATTTTGGTCCTATATTCTATTCGCATTTAACGTTTTAGCGGGGGATTTTGGCACATTAAATCATTAGATAACCTACCAAATTTTGGGTTGAAGCATTCTCAGCTTAGTAGGTAGCTTGTAAAAACTCCCAATGAGGAAACTCCAATAACTGCATTCCCATGCCCCTGGAAATTTGTATTAATTTTCCCAAGCTCCTGGTACCATTATGATTATTTCCGAGAGGCACATCTTAGACAAGAAATCCTAGAAGTGAAGAAAGAAGCAATGCCTTTCAAGTTGAGCAAGGTAAATGTGTCCCTTGTTAGGTTGGTGTTGAAATATTGTAACTTCGAAGAATATTCTATATGTATCTTTTGTGGTCCCTGATGGTCCTACCGGGAGAACCACTTGTATTACATTGTACCCCGATGCTCCTAATCGGAATAACTAATAAGAGTCATGAGGTAGTCCCCTCTAATTATAAAGGTGGGTCATCAGCACCCCAGTGTGGTTACTTGAGCCTACATGTGTAACTCGAGCCTACATGAGTTAACTTGAGCTGACATGACAAATGAGTTAACTTAAGTGAACGGATGAATATAAATAGAGGTGTAGTGCTCCTCATTTGAGACACACACAATCACTTGGAATAGTGCACTTGTGGAGGAGAGAAGTTGCTGGAGAAGGAGGAGAATCAGGTTTTTGATCTCCTTGTTGGTTTTACCCTTTTCCCTTTTGGGGAATCTATATTGAGGAAGCTTTTGCTGGGTTTTTCCCAGGATAAATCTGTGTTGTTCTTGTGATACTGTTTCTTTCAGTGATCCTGTTTTATATGCTTTTATTATGAAAAATGAAATGATATACTGATGTCTTAGCTAAGCATATGAAAAATTTAACAGTTGGCACTAGAAAGCATGTCTCAAATTGAATGAAGGCCTTGAGAAGGGAAACCTAAAGTACATGTATGCCATGGTAATTTCAATCTCCTCCGATTGTAAGTGGAAAGTGGTAGCCATGCTATAAAAGGATAACCTAAAATAATCTTCCTTGCTGGGAACCAAAGAAAGGGCAATGCCAAAATTGTAGCTTTGTGTAATATTATGAAAAATAGCAAGAAAATAGATACAAGCCTTGAGGAAGGAAAACATTAAAAACATGGAAATTTTTAATGGGCACATAAAGGAAACATCATGTATCAAGAGTCCTAAAGAGTTTCAAGAAAGAAGTGTACCTCCAATTTAATGAAAAAGATCATATATTGAAATTCCAAATATAACCTGGGCATTCTTTGAACTAATGATGAGGTAATTCTTATGGTTTCTTCTATGTGTTTCTTCTGGAAATAACAAAGGATTCATTCATGTTATAAAGAGTTCAAGCTGAATATGAAAGAAATTATGACATGTTAGAACTCAAATATGTTTTATCCAAGAATGTTTGATGATTCTGATGGGGTACTAGTGTCAGATTTATATACATTGGTACAATAGAGATGACAACAAATATTGCACAAGACCTTCTGAGAGATGTTGATCAATATATTTTAGAAGGCCTCAAACATTTGTGTGAATATTCTATTGCACAGGTATTCTTTTATTTCATTGCGGTTTTTCCTTTTTGTTATGATATTGTCCAGCCCCAGCACTGAGATATCTGTTTTCTGTTTAGGACCTTACTTTAGAGAATTTTGCAAGTATATATGATTTGTACTTTGGTGGGGTGTTTTAGAATAATCCCACTTGTTATGCATGCTTTAAATGGTAAACATATCCCATATGCTTTAAATGATGACGATGATGAAATAGATGACAATGAAAATGACAATGATGATGTTTTTGATGATGATGATGATGGAAATGATCATCATCATCATCATCATCACCATCTTTGTCATTGTCATCATGATTATCATAATAGTCATCATCATCGGCATAATCATCATCCATGTCATCATCATCACCATTGTCCTTGACATCATCATCATCATGATTATTGACATTTTCATTAGTTATTCATCATTACCTTTGGCATAAGAAATAACATCTACCCAAAATATGTGATTAGTGGAAAAGGGTCATGGAGGACACACACGATTTATGCATGACAAATAACAAATTATTTTTTAAGATGATCAACATCATCATTCTCATTGTATTCATCATCACCATCATCATCATTCATTTCATTGCCATCATAACCATCGGTAATGTCGTCATTTCCATTATCTTCATCATAATCATCATCATCATCATCATAATCGTCATCATCATCATCATTGTCATCGTTCTCCTCATTATCAACAACATTATCATCATCATCATAACCATCCTCAATATCATAATCATTATCCTCATTTTCATCTTCAACATCTAGGTGTAAAACTGGATGCAAAAGTGGATAAAAACATGGATGCAAAAAAGGATGCAAACATGGATGCAACAAAAGTAGGCGCAAAAGTGGGTGCATAATGGGGTGCACCAAAAATGGATGCAAAAGGTGATGCAAAAGTGGATGCAAAAAATGATGCAATCATGGAAGCAAAACATGATGAAAAAATTGGCACAAAAGTGGATACAACCATGGATGTAAAATTGGATACAAAATTGGATGCGAAAGTGGATGCAACAAAAGTAGATGAAAAAGTAGATGCAAAAGTAGTCGTAACACGCAACACAAAACCCGATGAAAAAGTGGATGCAAAAATGGATGCATAAAGGGATGCAATAACTGATGTAAAATTGGATGCAAAAAAAGATGCAAACGTGGATGCACAAGTTGAAGCAAAAGTGGGTGTGAATTGGGACGTGACAAAAGTAGATGCAAAAGTGGATGCAATAGTAGATGCAAAAAAAGACGTAAACATGGATGCAAAATGGGATGCAAAAAGGGATGAAAATGTGGGTGCAAAAGTGGATGAAAAAATGGATGCAAAAGTGGATGCAAAAATGGCTGAAACAAAACGAGATGCAAAAATAGACTCAAAACATGATGTAAAATTTGATGCAAAACTTGGCACATGAAGGGATGCAAAAAAAGTAGCAGAAGTGGATGCAAAAGTGGATGTAAAAAAGGATGCAAAAGTGGATGAAAACAAGGGCGTAAAAGTTGAGGCAAACATGGGCGTAAAAGGGGGCACAACAATAGTATATGTACAAACTAGGCACAAAATTAGGTGCAAAACTAGGCTCAAAACCTGTCGCAAAACCTAGCGCATAACCAGGTGCAAAACCTGGTGCAAATTACGCCGCAATTTGCGCTAGATTTAGAAAAAATACGCAAAAAACGCCTAAAATAGCACCAACCCGTGAAATTGCGCCATTTTGTCCAAAAAATGAAGAAAAATACACTGAAAGATGGTCTAGACGCAAAAAAGGATGCAAAAAGAGAAGCTAAATCCAGTCTTTGTTGTAGTGCAAGGTCTGCTTGGCACTCCTCCATGATACAACTCCACCGACCATCATAAAAATGTATCATGATGTTGATTTGCATGAATCAACACATCCAGCAAAGTCAGAATCTGAGTAACCAATTACTTCCAAATTGTCCATCTGTCTATACATAAGCATGTAGTCTTTAGTTCCTTGAAGATACCTCATTACTTTCTTTGCATCTCTCCAGTGGTCTATACCTGGATTACTCTGATATCGTCCCAACATTCCCACAACAAATGCAATGTCAGGTCTTGTGCAAACCTGAGCATACATTAGGCTTCTGACAGTAGAAGCATATGGAATGTTCTTCATTTGTTCCCTTTCAAGGTCATTCTTCGGGCATTGGTTCAAATTGAACCTATCACCCTTCACAATGGGAGCTATACTTGGTGAACAATCCTTCATTTGAAATCTCTCTAAAATTTTATTAATATAGGTTTCTTGAGATAGACCTAAGAGGCCTCAAAATCTGTCTCTATGGATCTTAATGCCAATGACATAAGATGCCTCACCCATATCCTTCATATCGAAATTTTTTGAGATGAATTGTTTCACTTCATGCAGCATACCCTTATCACTGGTTGCTAGCAAAATGTCATCCACATATAAAACAAGAAAACAAATTTTACTCCCACTAAGTTTCAGATATATACATTGATCCATAATGTTTTCTTCAAAACCAAAATAAGAAATTATATTATGTAATTTCAAATACCACTGACGGGATGCTTGTTTTAAACCGTATAAGGATTTCTTGAGCTTGCAAACCAATTGCTCACCATCACTAGAGGGGAATCCTTCAGGTTGTTTCATGTAAACCTCCTCCTCTAGATCTCCATTTAGAAAAGTTTTTTTCACATCCATTTGATGCAACTCCAAGTCGAAATGGGCTACTAATGCCATAATAACGCGCAAGGAATCTTTCTTAGATACAGGAGAGAGTCTCCGTGTAGTCAATTCCTTCTTTCTGAGTAAATCCTTTAGCAACAAGTCTAGCCTTGTATCTCTCAATGTTTCCCAATGAGTCTTTCTTTGTCTTAAAGACCCATTTACATCCAATGGCTTTTGCACCATTAGGAAACTCAACAAGATCCCAGACTTTGTTACTCTTTATAGAATTCATCTCTTCCTTCATGGCATCGTACTATAATTCTGATTCTTTGCAATTCATGGCTTGTGAAAAGGACTCGGGATCATTTTCGGCTCCAACGTTAAAGTCAGATTCTTGTAGATACACAACATAATCATCAGGAATTGCTGATCTCCTTGGTCTAGTAGATCTTCTCAATGTTGTATCACTATCTTCTTGAGAAGTATGTGGTTCAACTCGTTGTTCAAAAGTGCTTGGAAACTCTTGAACTACTTGATCCACTAGAATGTCGTCAGCAGCTTGTGGAACTTCAACAATTGGTTGTTCAACACCAGTTTGTACTTGAGGGGTGCTGTGAACAATAACCAATCTATCACTTGAGGTGGAAGGTTGAGATTCTAAATTATCCTTCTTGGAAACTATGTTCTTGGTTCGATCGCTCCCACTGATCAAGTCATTTTCAAGAAATTTTGCATTTCTTGATTCCACAATCCTAGTGCTGTGAGATGGACAGTAAAATATGTAACATTTAGACCTTTCAGCATATCCAATGAAATACCCACTAATGGTCCTTGGGTCTAGCTTCTTTTCTTGTGGATTATATATTCTCACCTCAGACGGGCATCCCCAAACACACATATGTCGCAAACTCGGTTTCCAACCTTTCAATAACTCAAATGGCGTTTTAGGAACGACCTTGGTTGGAACTCGGTTTAATATATACACTGCCGTCTTAAGTGCTTCAGTCCAAAATGATTTAGGTATATTGGAGCTGCTAAGCATACTCCGCACCATGTCCAATAAAGTTCGATTTCTTCTTTCTGCTACACCATTCTGGTCCAGTGAATTAGACATGGTGTATTGGGAAACAATCCCATGCTCTTGAAGAAATTTAGCGAATGGCCTAGGTGCTTGTCCATCTTCTATGTATCTGCCATAATATTTTCCACCTCTATCTGATCTCACGATCTTAATTTGCTTGCTGCATTGTTTCTCTACTTCAGCCTTAAATATCTTAAAGGAACCTAATGCTTCATCCTTTTTATGAAGCATGTAGAGATACATATATCGTGAGTAATCATCTATAAAAGAGATGAAGTTTCTATGACCATGTGAGTCCATCTTTGGATTACATATATCGGTATGTATGATCTCTAATATGTCCGAACTCCTATTGGCACCTTTCTTTGACTTGTTGGTCTGCTTTCCTTTTATGCAATCCACACAAGTCTCAAAATCAGTAAAATCCAGAGTATTAAGTACTCCTTCATTTACCAATCTTTTAATTCTGTCTATGGAGATATGACCTAACCTTCGGTGCCATAATTTAGAGGAATCTTCATTAATAACACATCTTTTAGTGCCAGTGTGAACATGCATTGAATCATAAGTGACATTGTTTTGTAAATTAATGCAGTAAAGATCATCAGACAAAATACCATTCCCAAAATAATCAGATTTATAAAATAAACAGATGAATGTTTTTGAAAAGTTAAAGGAATATCCAAAAGGTACAAGTCTTGAAACTAAAATCAAGTTTCTAGAAAAACTTGGAACATAAAAGACCTTTTCTAATCTTAAAACAAAGCCACTACTTAAAGTTAAATAGCATGTTCCTATAGCTTCCACATGCGAGCCCATCTTGTTTCCTGATAAGATGTTTTGCTCACTTTCCACTGGCTTCCTTAGGTTTTGCAAACCCTGCAAGGAATTCGAAATGTGAATTGTTGATCCAGAATCAATCCACCAAGTGTTAATATTGACATTTACCATATTAGATTCATAACAAACAAACGAGATTGCATTACCTTTGTCTGTAAGCCATTTCTGAAATTTTTCGCATTCCTTCTTCATGTGTCCCTTCTTTTTACAGAAGAAACACTTGGAAACCTTCTTAATATCAGTTTGGGGAGGTACTTTACCTTTTCCTTTCTTATTGGCTTAAGATTTTCCCTTCCTATGTGTTGCCAGCGTTGCACTTCCTCCCAGTTCCATCACCAATCTTTCTTCCTCTTGAACACACATGGTCATGAGTTCATTTATTGACCATTTATCCTTATGTGTGTTGTATGAGATTTTGAAAGGTCCATATTGGTGCGGAAGGGTGTTTAGAATGTAGTGCACTAGGAAAGACTCTGATATTTCAACCTCGAGTTTCTTCAATTGAGCCACAGTGTCCCTTATTTGCATAATGTGCTCGCGCACACCTTTCACACTTGTGAGCCTTAGGGATGAGAACTTCATGATTAGGGTGCTTGCTAGTTCCTTGTCTGAAGTGACGAATTGATCATCAATGGATTTCAGCAAATCTTGGACCCTTTCATGCTGATCAACTGAACCACAAATACCAGCTAAAATTTTAGTCTTAATGAACATCATGCTTAAACGATTAGATCGCTCCCATCGCTCATAAAGTGTGATGTCGGCTGTAGTGCTGGTATTGGTGAGTGCTGGTGGTTCATCTTTCCTAATAGCATAATCTATGTCCATCCATCCCAAATGAAGGAGAATTCTCTCCTTCCAGACCTTATAGTTATCTCCCTTAATTTCAGGGATATCACAACGAATTTCAGAGAAATTTGCAGGTTGTACAACTGCATAAAAATAGAGATCTCATGCTTACGTTAAAATTGAGACCAATTAATATTTCATGTTTTACCAATGTAAATTCATGCTTTAAGATTGAATCTAATGACATAAAAATTGCCTGTGGGCTAAATTTTTTAATCAAGCAGATTGAAATATTCTTCATGATAAAACTATTAATTCATAATTCCTATGGGTAAGTTATGAATAATTCAATATTTTATCATAATTAATTACATAAATATAATAAAAATTCCTGTGGGATAAGATTTATTATATTTAGTATAATTAATTATAATTAATGTCTAAACTTTCTTTATTTAATTAATTAGAGATGCTGTGGCTATTCTCTAATTAAATATCATATAGTTCACACACCTAAAGGCCCATATACTTCAAGAAAACATTCACCAAAATGCTACTTGATAAAATACAGCTTCAACAATGTACAATTCAGTAAACTTACGATCACCCAAAACTCTTTCCAGCAAATATTTTTACTAGAGCCTAAATATAAAGATTTCATATTACATTCTATGCCTAAGTGGTAGTGTGAAATGCAATAACTTTTTAATGCTTACTGTGATATACTACTCAGATAAAACAACGAAGGCCCTTTTGTAAATAACACTCGTACAGTCAAGAATGAAACTGTAAAATGTGAATCTTTAGTAGCCTCAAATGCATGAGACCCCCCATGAATGCCATAAATCTTTGCTCTTACCAAAAAGATTCTTGCTGTAATATCCCAAATTAAACCAATGTTTTAAAAAAAAAATCCTGCTTTCTTTGTTCGCAAACAACAATCGCGAGAGACTAACATCATATCGAGGTGAAGGAAAACCTTGATATTAACAACATATCACCTGAGACTTAAAATAAAAGATGAGACCTTATCATTGAAAAGAAAAACATTCATGATTCACCACATCTAGATGATAAAACTAAAAACTAGTATAAGGAGAGATCCATCCAAAACCCGGAAATATATCAAACACTCAAGACCAAATCAACCAAATGAGAAATATGGTATAAACCACTACTCAACAGGAATAAACATTATGTCGAAAAAAGTCGTGAGTGACCTGGATCCTGTCAACGAGCGCAGGACAACTCATCCAAACCCCATGACTGCAATTCTCAGCTTAAAGCAAAACGAAGGAGTTTAGATTCAACCGCCCCTGGCAACTTAAGGCAAACACAGTCTTGGTATAAGGGTAGCCAAGTTCAAAATCAATTGATTCTCTACCAATAGAAAGGGACAAATCGCATGGGAAAAGGAAAATAGTGCGTGGTGATGAAAACGTGGCCAGGGTGATTTGTAACCCCTTTAGTTCCATACCTTCGGGATCACACGAGTTGTGATCGGGTTTAGCAGTTACAAACACAGTAATATGCCAAGAATGTAATACAACAAGGATTTGTATCAAATCGTTCCATCCGATCCAAGACAAAAAAAACTTAAACAACTATGTAACGAGATCCCCAGCATTGAAATGTGGGTTGCAAAATCTATTTAAGAGATGAATTCGTAGCCCCCCCCATCAAAAAATAGTTACCCAAAGAAGATCAGACCAAAATGGGAGCGCAAGCAGCAAATTTCGACATTGGAATTTATCCAAACAGCTGAGAAAACACAGGGAAAACCCTACAGTGGAAACTACATACAGAACACCAAGGCAGAGATAAATGGCTCTGATACCAACTGTTAGCAAAAATTCTGATTCTAAACAAATGCGGAATAAAACTATAAGACAGAATCGAAACAGGAATGCCCAATGATCATACCTCCAGCCATTGATGCTACTGAACTTGTTGTAGAAGATTTCCTCTTCCACAAGGTTTAGCTTCCTATACGGCGCTTCCAAGCTTTGCTTTCTCCTTCTTGATGGTGTAAAACTGAAGGGGATTGAGATAGTGAGCTTGGGGACCAACAGGGGTTTTAAATATCCAAGCTCCCATCAAGCTTCTGATGGCTATGTGTCATATATTCCACAAATCTAGGTGATGGACCACTCCAAAAGCTCCCAATAAGAAAATGTTTGCCAAACCAAATGAACTGTTGGGGATCTTGAGGAGCCGCTGAATGGATGATGAACCGTCGGCCCTGCTGAATGGATGCGGGAGCTTACACTTCATCCTGATCATTAACTAGTTCTCTCATAATTAGTTTCACCGGGTTTAGTGCTTACTTTAGATTATTGATGTCACAGATGCTCCGCAAATTAATGATGATAACATGTAGGTTTGTATGAATATATTGAAGTGATTGTTTGTTCACAGGTAGAAATGGTGAGAACAATCGTGGGTGTAATAATGGCTTTTGTGTTAGCCAATACCAAGCTGACTAAACTTGAGTTTACCGCTTAGTTAATATTAAAAATTATATATTTTCACTCTGACTTCTTTTTATTTTTCTCACTTGTCGGGTGAAACTTATCTCGACTAGACAACAAGTCTATCAACTTTGGTCGAACTTTCCACGTGACTGATTTACTTCGACTTGTCGGTTCTATCGACTTCAACCTCTAAGTCGGCTGACCTCTTCGACCTCTAAGTCGGCTTACTGAAGCGACCTTGTCGGTTCACTTGGTTTGGTCGAAATCTACAGAGTACGTTTCTTAGTCTAAAAGAAATTACAAATGATTTTCACCTATGAGTAAGATGAAGTAAAGATGAACAATTAACAATTCCAAAGAACTTATAAAATCATATGCCCAAATATGTTGGAAGACTTGAGTCCAACAATGTGTCGTAAAACCTAGAACTTTCAGGCGGTGAGAAATTTATGTGTCCTTTGATCCTTCACTTAACTGGTAAATGTAAACAACATTTACACAAGTAACTCTGGAAATAATGTGCAGCCAAATAAACATGCATTCAACCATAAACTATTTCATATATTTAACTATGTGGAAATAACAAAGGTATTACAAACTTGTATGTCCAGACTTGTCGGCTCATCGAATGATCCTTAAATTGCTTCTACATTAATCGACTGACTCTCCATTAAATACTGTAATAACTATCTACTTAACAACTTAGTTTCAAGAATAAATTCGACTAGTTTACATTGCCGAATCGTGGACTCTTCCCTCTTCTCAGACTGACCGATAAGATCTTGACTGATACAGGCTCTGACAGAGTCGGCTGAGAGTCACGTACGGATGTGCGAGTGATTAATATTTCCAACACTCCCCCTTAATTATGAGCAGATGGGGATTTTTAAAACAAAATTTATAAAATGTTTCAGAGCTTAGACATGCTATGTTTATGACAGAGTTCACTGTGGAGAACTTGTCATTCCAAGATAACTATGCAGATACTAGAATGTTTCCTTTACCAATGGTTTTGTAAAGATGCCCGCAAGTTGATCTTTAGACTTGCAAAATTTCAAGCAAATTTCTTTGTTGTTCACCAACTGTCGTATGAAATGAAACCTTGTGTTGATGTGCTTGGTTTTCTTGTGAAACACATGATTCTTTGATAATGCTATGGCTGAATTGTTCTCGCAGAAGATTGTTGTCGGTTTTTTATAGTTATGTGAAAAGTCTTTTAACACTCTCCTCATCGAGACAGCTTGACATGCAGCACTTGTCGCTGCAACATACTCTGCTTCAGTTGAAGACAAAGTTACTCTGGGCTGTTTCTTTGAAGCCCATGAAACAACACCTGTACCAAAATGAAATGTGTACCCAGATGTGCTCTTTCTGTCATCTATGTTGCCTCCATTGTCAATGTCTGTGTAACTAATGAGTTTAAAATTTTCTGAGGTTGAATACATAATACCAAGGTCTTTTGTGCCACTTACCTACCTCGGGATTCTTTTACTTGCTTGCCAATGTGAGTCTTTTGGTGACTCCATGAACCTTGAGATCAGACTTACTCAATACATAATGTCTGGTCTTGTCACTGTCAAATACATAAGGCTTCCGACAAGCTTTTGAATAGCGTAGGATTGACAGTTGATCCTTCATCATCCTTGCTCAATTTTAAACCTGTTATCACTGGTGTTGGAGCTATCTTGCAATAAGACATGTTAAATATTTTTAAAACTTCACTTGAATACTTAGATTGTGATATAAAAATACCACTTTCAGACTGTTGAACTTCAATGCCCAGAAAAAACTTCATAAGCCCCGGATCATTCATTTCAAATTCACTTTCCATGGCTACTTTAAAATATGCTATGCCATAATCACCAATGAATATTAAATCATCTATATACAGGTAGACAATTAACATCTTATCTTGCTCATCAACTTTGGTGTACAAAGTCGGTTCACTTTTACTTCTGTGAAATCCATTTTCACTGAGATAGGAATCAATCCGACTGTACCAAGCTCTAGGAGCTTGCTTCAACCCATATAGTGCCTTTTTCAATCTGTACACTTTATGTTCTTGACCTGGAACTTCATACCCTTGTGGCTGTTCAACATATACTTCCTCTTCTGGATAGCCATTTAAGAATGTTGACTTGACATCCATTTGATGAACAGGCCATTTGTTTTGTGCAGCTATGGCCAAGACTGTTGTGACTATATCCATGCGTGCAACAAGTGCAAATGTTTCATTGAAGTCGATGCCGGGTTGCTGAGTGAACCCTCTTGCTACCATTCTTGCTTTGTGCTTTTGCACATTCCCATCAGCATCTTGCTTTGTCTTGTAAATCCATTTGACACTGATTACATATTTGTCTTTTGGTACATCAACCAGTTCCCATGTCTGGTTTTTCTCAATGCATTTTATTTCTTCATCCATGGGTTGTGCCCATTCTTCTTCTTCAACAACTTCTTCAAATGTTAGTGGATCATATATAGGAGAAAATAATGAAAAGAGAGAGAATTAATTTGATGTACCAGCTTCATATATCTCTCGCAGACTTCTTGTCTTCACTGGTTCTGTCCATGTCAACCTTGATGAAATGCTTGATGGAGTTTGATGTCCTCTTGGTGTACTTGTCGGTGTAGCTTGAGCTGCTACTTGTGTCAATGGTCCTTGTGCTGAACCATGTCATGGTGTCATGGGAGTCGACGGTGTTTCGACCGGTTGACTTACATGTGGTGTTTGAACCACTTCCTCTTCCATATCATCATTGTCAATGTTCAACACAATCTTGACATTTATGTTAACGGTTCCATCCCATGATTCATTCTCGACAAATTCAACATCTCGACTGATTATCACTTTCCTTGCGATAGGATCATATAGCTTGTCTGATTTTGTGTATTCAGAATAGTCGACAAAAATACATTTGTGTCCCTTCTTATCTAGCTTCCTTCTCAGCTCATCTGGAATATGGGCATATGCAACACAACAAAAAAGTTTTAAATGTGAAACACTTTGACTCATACCTGTCCATGCTTCTTAGGGAACTTTGTTCTTCACACTCTTTGTCGGACATTGATTCATAATGTATACAGTAGTTGCGACTGCTTCACCCCAATACTCATTTGGCAAGTGCTTGGCTGCCAACATGCTGTGTGCCATCTCCATGATGGTTCTGTTATTTCTTTTGGCAATACCATTCTGCTAAGGTGTATACTGTGCAGTGAATTGTTTTTGTATGCCATGGGTCTTGCAAAAATTCAAAAATTCATTTGAAACATATTCACCTCCTTTGTCGGTCCTTAATATCTTGATGCGGTGTCCACTCTGGTTCTCCACGAGTGCCTTGAACCGCTGAAAATAACTAAATGCATCATATTTATGTTTCAAAAAATATACCCATGTTTTTCTTGAGTAGTCATCAATAAAAGTTAGAAAATACTTGCAGCTACTAATGGATGATGTTTGCATTGGACCACAAATATTAGAGTGCACAATTTCAAGTGGTGTGCGTGCTCTATAAGACTTTTCGACTGGAAAAGTCTCTCTGTGCTACTAGCTAAAAATGCAGCCTTCACAAACCCTTTCTGGTTTGTCAATCAGTGGTAATCCTTTTACCATATTCTTTGTGTGCAGTAGCTTCATCCCACTAAAATTCAGATGTCCAAATATGAAATGCCACAACTAGGATTCATCCTAAACTTCTATCTGAAGTGTAGCTTGCAAATTAGCGCTGACATTTTCTCTCTTCTCAAGGAGCTCGACTATTTATTTACTTTCTTCCTTGAATGGGTCTTCTGTATTTGTCTTCCCTTTCATGTCGAGAACTATCCTTAATGGAAACAAGCGGTTTCTTGTCATTGGTACTTTTTCTATCAGCTGGTCATTTGGACGCTTGTCTTTAATCACACAGTGATCATCTTCCATGCAGACTCTATAGCCTTTTTGTATCAGTTGTCCAATTCTTAACGAATTATGTTTCAGACCTTCAACATGATAGACATCAAGGATATACTTACTCTCCCCCTGTTTGGTTAGAATATCAACAGTGCCTTTTCCTAAGATAGTAACTTGGACATTGTTTCCAAGTGTAATATCAGTTTGAACTGAATTGTCTAGACTAGAAAACAAATTTAAATTACCAGTCATGTGGTTGTTGCATCCTGAATCTAAGTACCATATGTCATGTGGACTTTCTTGAACAGCATTTCATTTGAGTGGAGATGTCGATGCCATTAACATTGCACTTGTCGAAGTGCTGGTGCTGGTCGATTGACTTAGGCTTTGCCTTCCTTGGTCATATTGTTTCTTCCTGCATTCATATGCATAATGACCAAACTTCTTACAATAATGACATTGGATTTTTTATTTATCAAACCTCTGGTCACTTGGCTGACTTGGGTTCTGATTATCTCCTCTACCATCGACATTTGTTGGCCTTCTGCCTCATCCTCCTCTTGAAGAAATTCTTCCTCTGCCTCTGAAGTTGTTCCCCCCCTACCTCTACCACGACTTATGGATGATTGTGCTGCGAATGCACCTTCCAATGATGTTTTTGCTCTGCTGAGTCTATGTTCATGATTAATGAGTGAAGCTTGCAGCTCATCAATGGTAAATGTCGATATGTCTGTGCGTTCTTCCAAGGTCACAACCAAGTTTTCAAATCCTGGGGGAAGACTTCTGAGAACTTTTTCAAACACCCTTCGGTCTTCTATGGCTTCTCAATGAGATTTCAGTTGGTTTATCAAACCAACAACTTTGGTGTAGAATGTGTCTACAGTCTCTGAATCTTTCATGGACAGAGATTCAAAATCTCTTCTCAGAATCTGAAACTTACCTTATCCAAACCTTGATAGGAAGTCTCTAATGTATCCCATGCTTTCTTAGCATTAGTTGTTGCTGCTACTCTTGGGAGTATGCTTTCATGCATAGCTTGATATATGTAGAACAACGCTTTTCCATATTTCTTCCTCTATTCCCTCAAGACATCTTTCTCAGCCTTTGTGAGATTGTTATACGCTGTGAATAAAGCCTTCATTCTTAAAGACCAATATTCATAATTATTTCTTGTAAGAATTGGAATCTATAATGAACCAGAAGTGGAAGCCATTTTTAATTTTTAATTAACTTTCCGTAGAAAAATTAATTTTTCACCTTTTAAGACAAGATTTCTTTCCTAAACCTTGACCAAGCCGACTAAACTTGAGTTTACCACTCAGTGAATATTAAAAAGTATATATTTTCACTCCGACCTCTTTTTCTTTTTCTCACTTCTCGGTTGAAACTTGTCTATCTCCCGACTAGACAAGTCTATCAACATTGGCCGGACTTTCGACCCGACTGATTTGCTTCGATTTATAGGTTCTACTAACTTTGACCTCTAAGTCGGCTCACCTCTTCGACCTCTAAGTCGGCTTACTCAATGGATCTTGTTGGTTCACTTGGTTTGGTCGAAACTTTCACCCGCTGAGAAATTTATGGGTTCTTTGATCCTTCACTTAACTCGTAAATGTAAACAATATTTACACAAGTAAATTTGGAAATAATGTGCGGCCAAATAAACGTGCATTCAACCATAAACTATTTCATATATATAACTATGAGGAAATAACAAAGCTATTACAAACTTGTCTGTCCAAACTTCTCGGCTCACCCACTAATCCTTTACAGAGCTTCAACTTTTTGACTGAATCACATACACAGAAGCTTGAGCTTCAACTTCTCTTTCTCTCCTAGTGTTCTCTCGTGAGTTCTGATGTCTCACTGTCTAACTTGATTTACAATTTGCTTCTTTTATTTATAGGCAACCTGAAAACTGCTTCTACCGGAATCGACTAAGTCTCCATTAAAGACTGTAATAACTATCTACCTAAAAACTTAGCTTCAGAAATAAATTCGACTGGTTTACATTGCCGAATCGTGGACTCTTCGCTCTTGTCAGACTGACCGACAAGATCTTGACTGATACAGACTCTGACATAGTCTCTAACATAGTCGACTGAGAGTCAGGCACGGATCTGCGAGTGATTAATATTTCGAATGGTTTGCCTCCATTTCAACAGTTTCTTTGGTTGCTCCTGATGATAAGAAGCATAGGAGAATGCTAGTCGGTACTTCAGGGATGATTGTCACAGTTGTTATGTATGCTTCTCCACTTTCCATTGGTGTAAGTATCTAAAACCCATGGCGTTTTCTCACATTTGCTCAGTGGAATCTCCATCAATTATGTCTTTTGACTTTATTCTATCCTTAAATGTACACAGAGAAAGGTGATCCAGACTAGAAGTGTGGAGTTTATGCCCATCTCTTTCATCCTTTTCGCACTCATCAATAGTTGTATCTGGATGATTTATTCAAGAATCTCATCTTAGCAGTAACATCAGATACCGCGGCCTTCTCTGTATATATGCAGATATCTTTGTATTCATCTGTAAAAAGTACCAAGTTTCTTACTGTGTGTTTTGGTGAATGCATTGTCCAAGTATAGTTGGCGTACCATTAGGCATATGTCAGATAGTGTTGTATTGTATGTACTGGAGGCAACCAATTCTCGAAGAGAATGGAAAATTTGATCAAGAGGTTGGATTGAAATTGGATTCCACAGCTCAACAGAGCCGGGAAATGGAGACCTAGTCAGTAAAACATTCCTTCAACTCGGTGGGGAAAATATAGTTTTATGGGAGAGTTGGCTAACATACTATGAAATCTACTAGTAATGGGATAGCACGCAACCTTTATTACTGTTTTTTTGGCAGAATTTTTAAGTAATGTCATCAATCAAGGACTTTTGATAATAAGGCCTTTAGGTTTTCAGGTTTTCGATCGTCATGGACTTATTCTTCGTGCTATACCTTGTAACATTGTTCATCTAATCCAAATGTATAAGGCATATTTGGAATTTACCTATTTTAAACCTTCTATCATTTCTTTCTAAGATTGTTTACCTTATATAACGAATTACACAGAATTTTATAACGAATTACAGAGAATTGCACCTAATTTTTAGACCTGTTTCAACTAATAGCAATGCTGATGTCACACATTTGCCCATGTTTTTTTCACGCTGAATAGTATTGTCATGTGTTAAGATTGAATAATATTGTCATGATTTAATACACAAGTTATCACTTGCAGCATTGGAATCAGCTATTTTTACGAATTCAATGAATAACATGTCAATGTTGTCATATAAATTTAACATGGGCAACAATGCAATCAGTTATTTATTTTTACACATGGCTAATTTTTTACTTTTTATTATTTTTATTTTAATAATTCAAATATTATGATAATTACTTTTTCAATTAAAATATTTAAAGCTTTAGTAATAATTAAAAAAAGTTAAAATATATATTTATAATTCATTAAATTCACGTACATATGAAGTTGAAAAAACATAAAAACATATCTAACCAAAGAGTCATATTGATAGCTACGTAGGATGTTCATTTCAAGCCACATTTCAAAATTAACTCATACATATTCTGATATGCTCTCTCTTACATATAAAAATCTAAAGAGGATTGTATTTAAAATTCTAATAGAATTAATGAGTATAAATCTTAATAGTCTTCATAAATTATGCTTAATTATGCTTTCAGCAAAAAGAAAACTTGCATAGAAATTAAAAGAAAAAAAAAACATGTGTTTTTATCTAATTTCACAAAAAGAACATGTTAATATGTTTTTAAGTGATCATTTGATTTTATTCATTAAACCATTGACCTTTATGCACATTAGTAATATCTTTTTCCAAAACATTTGATGTTCTATTAGGTTTTTTATAAATATGTTGTGTATGTAGAGTTTCCTCAAAACTATGAAGATGTATTGTTGTATAACCTTCTCTATGCACAATAATAGGAGTAAACCACCGGAAATCAGTATATGATTTATGCCCTTCTCAAATGCCATTTTTTACCTCTTGAAATCGCAATTCAAATCCATCAGCAAGAATATGTTGTGTAACATCCCTCACATTTCATAAATAAAAAAATTTATTTACTGTAATTACCATGATGTTATAGTTCATATTTGGGACAGTGCAAGCTAATGAGGGTCACTTTTGGCACGTTAGATGCAATAGAAAACTGAAAAATCAGCAATCCCTCAACTTAATTGTTTTCTTTGAGATACTTACACAAAATATCTTGCTTTGAGTAAAAAAAGATTAAATATAGCAAATTGAATCATGTTTCCAAATATATAAGGTTTATGTATTGAAATTTTATATAACTATGTCAAATTTCATTTCTTCTAACGGTCACTTTTTTTTTAGGCAAATCATAAGGTATATGTTTTTGTGGGTGCATCCTTTGAGGTCCTAAATGATGCTTTTGGGGTACAAAACTTTGCAAGCATGTAGAGAACATATAACACTAGTGCAGCACTGTTTTTCGAAAATAATTTTTTTTTATTTTATTTTATTTTTATAATTATCTAAGTGATCATTCCTCGAAAATGATACGTCTTTTGTGGGTGCAGCCTTTCAACGTCTTAATGAAATATTCATGAAATGGGTTTTTAATAAAATGTAGAGGTCAGTGTCTTCTAGTGAACCATATAATTGTTTTTTAAAACGATTACACATTGAAAAAGTTATGGGAATAAAACTAATGACATGTATTTTGAGTTAAGGAGTTAAGACACAATAGAAATTGAAAACAAATAAGAAAATATAATTTTTTTTATAAAAATTACATATTTAGAATCTGCAGAAAAAATGCTATTTATGTTTAAGATTTCATCAAAATTGACTGTGTGTAGCATACTGTAATGAGTGTGTAAACAACGACTTCTTCAGAAAATGGTGGAAATGACTAATTAGCTATGGTTTACCATGTACCATAGCACAGGTTTGGTATTACCGAAGCAAATTCCAAACCATACACATAGGACTATTGGTGACATGTGAGCAAGTGAATTGGCATGTTTAAATTCAAATTTCATTTCCCTCCTTGTAGAATTCCTAAATGTGCACACGTTATATAACTACTAAACATGAGTGTGTTATATAGCTATAAAATGCATGCGCATTACATAACTATAAAATGCAAGCACGTTATGTAACTCTAAGACACGAGTGTGTGTTGTAGAGATAAAAATCTAGCACTATGTGTAATAAATCAAATGTATGGATAATAGTTTAGAGGGGGTGGGGAAGGGTCAAGGGCCTAGGAAGAAATTGGAAGTTCAAGTGGGGATGGTTAATAGTTGAGAGGGGGTTGGGAATGATCAAGGTCCTAGTAGGATGTTCTAAATTTGAGTGGAGAAAGGGGGATAAGGTAGAGGGGTGGAAGTGGGTGATGGTTTGATGAGAGAGAGGATTGGTGAATGGAAAAGTGGATATGGAGTACTAGAGGAGGAATAGGATGTGTTGGAGGAGAGAGGCGAAGGAGGGGGAAATTGAATAGATGGGAATGAGATGCGATAAATCATATAATAGGGGTCATAATGAGGTAGGGGGTTGAGGAGAAGGGATAAGTTGAAAACAGAGAGAGAGAGAGAGAGAGAGAGAGAGAGAGAGAGAGAGAGAGAGAG